>PVJH01047691.1:0-11176 GCA_004026705.1 Nesogale talazaci | reverse complement strand
ACCCCCAGCCCCCCTCCTCCTTCAGACAGGAGTCCTGACCCCCAGCCCTCCTCCCTCAGACCAGGAGTCCTGACCCCCAGCCCTCCTCCCTCAGACCAGGAGTCCTGACCCCCAGCCCTCCTCCTCAGACCAGGAGTCCTGACCCCCAGCCCTCCTCCCTCAGACCAGGAGCCCTGACACCCAGCCCTCCTCCAGTATCCTGACCCTCCAGCCCCTTCTCCTTCAGACTCAGGGTCCTACCCTCCCATCCCAGTGCTCCACGGCCCTCCCCCAGCGTTTCCTTGGCGTCCCTCCGCCCCGCCTCCCTCGCAGCGCGCGGGCTCACCGTGGACGATGAGGTAGACCTGAGTGGTGTACGGCTGGTGGCGGGTCTGGAAGGAGCAGGTGTACAGCCCCTCGTCGCCGAGTCCCACCTGGGTGATGAGGATGGAGAACTCCTCGGGCGTGTTGCTCAGTAGCCGCACCCGCGGGTCACTGGTCCAGCGGTCGTTGCCCGCGTACAGGATGTTGGAGCGGTTCAGCCAGGCCACTCGGGTCACGTGCTCGTCGATAAAACAGCTGCCCCGGGGGGGAAAGGGGGTAGCAGGCCCTTACCCCTCCACCCTGAGGCCCAGCCGGCTCCCCAGGCTGGGTTGCAGGGCTACCCACTCTATCTGAAATTCTTGTGGCTGCCCTAGGCAGCAGATATCCCTGTACCGGCTTGATGGGTAGGTAAACTGAACCCCAGGGAGGGTAAGTTGTGTACCATGTCCCAGAATGGAAGTGATAGGTGGTGGCGATTGCATGGCTCTGCTTGCCCAAGACCCAAAATAAAGCAGAGTGGGGGGGGGGTGAGGAGCCCACAGACAGGGGGTACAGAAATTGCAGAGAGATAAGGGGACAGACCCACAGAGAGGAGACAGGGGAACAGAGACCCAGAGACAAAGAGAAAGGGTGGGGGCAGAGACTAGGGGGAGGCACACAGTCTTAGAGAGAGGGAGAGACCCAGAGAGAAGACAGGGTCCCACAGGGGTGGGGGCAGAGACCAAGAGGGGCACAAAGACCAGAGGGGGGAGATAAAGACCCCAAGAGAGAGGGGGCTCAGAGACTGAGAGGACAGAGACCCAGAGGGGAGACATGCCTTCATGTGTGTATGTGTGTTGTTCTGTGTGTAGGTATATGTTGTATGTCTGTTGTGTGCTATTTGTGTTTGAGGTATATGTCTGTGTGTTTGTGGTGTGTGCATGTGTGTTGTGTGCTGTGTTTGTGGTGTTGTGTATGTGTTTGTGGTGTGTGTGTGCATGCATGCGATGTACTGTGTTTGTGGTGTTATGTATATGTGTTTGTGGTGTGTGTAGGTCTGTGCTGTATGTGGGTTGTGTGCTCTGTGGTATATGTATATGTGTGCATGTGTTTTGTCTGTGGTGTTATGTATGTGTGTTGGTGGTGTGTGTGTGTGTGTGTATGTGTGTGGTGGTATGTGTAGGTCTGTGCTGCACCTGTTGTATGTGTTGTATGAGTTTGTGGGGTGTGTGTGGTATATGTTGTATGTAGGAGTTTGTGGTGTGTGTGTCTGTGCTGTGTGTGTGCATGGTGTATGTGAGTTGTCTGGGTGTGTGTGGGGGAGGGGTGTATGTGTGATGTGTGTGAGATCACGTATGAAATCCCAGGAAATGAGCCACACTGACCCGCAGGAGTGTGACCTCAGAAGTCCTACCACGGTCCCCAAGGTGGGTGCTGTCCCCAAGTCCCCCTGGCAGATAGGGATGCTGATGCTGGGAGGGGAGCTGGGCTGAGTCACCCCCATCACCTCTCTGCAGATGGGGGGTGGACCTGTAGGTTTGTCCCTCCTCAGTCCCCCCATGTCTGTCCTGAGAGAGTCAGTGAGGCTCTGGTGGAGGTGGGACCCAGGCGGAGGTACCTGAGAGTGGCGTTGTCACCTTCACACACCGTGTAGTTGTCAGCGGGGGAGTTGAACTCCAGGCTCTGGGACAGCAGCCCTGTGGGAGGGGGGGCGTCACAGAGACTAAGCAGGTGTGGGGACGCATGTGTGCACGCATGCACACACACAATTCCCACACGCACTCACCTGCACACATGCCCGGGAGGTTTCCAGAGGGACAGAGAGGAGGTCGCACCAGAGTGAGAAAGCAGAGGCCCCCATTGTGGCACCAACTTAACTCACGGACAGAAAAACGTGTCGCCAGAGACAGCTCCCTTGCAGTGCTCGCGCACACACACACGGCCAGACCCTTTGAAGCCCGTATGCTGTTTGTTGTTGTTGCTGGTGGTGGTGGTGGTAGGTGTCCGTCCACCTGTTGGTTCTGACCCATAGCGACCCTGTGGACCACGGCACAGAGCCCTGCCCCATCCTCACAATGGTTCCAGTTGGAGCCCATTTTGCAGTCACCGGGTCCATCCATCTGGTCAAGAACCTTCCTCTTTTTCACTGTCCCTCCGCTTTACCGAGCACGCTGCCCTTCTCCGGGGACCGGTCTCTCCTGATGGCATGTCCACACTCCGTGAGATGGCGGGGTCTTGCCGTGCTGGCCTCTCAGGAGCATTCGGGCTATCCTCCCCTGAGACTGCTTTGTTGGGTCTTTTGGCAGTCGGCACGAATTTCAGTCTTCCTCACTGGCACCAGAATTCGAACATGCCCATTATACGTCCCTCTCCCATATCCATCATGGCTTGGGTTCGGCACACCTTAGTCCCCAAAGAACATCGAAGGGTCCCTTTGTGAGGATGTTGGTTTTCTTTTCCTTTAAAATCATTTTACTGGGGGCTCGTACAGCTTTTATCACAATCCATCCATCCATCCATCCATCCATCCATCCATTGTGTCAAGCACACCTGGACATTTGTTGCCATCATCATTCTCAAACTAGTGGCTTTTTACTTGAGCCCTTGGTATCAGCTTCCCATTTCCCCCCCTACCTCTCCAGTACCCCTCCTCGATCATTTATAAATTATTATTATTTTGGCATATATTGTACTGTCCAAGGTCTCCCTTCACCCATTTTGCTGTTGTCCATTCTCCAGGGAGAAGGTTCTATGTAGATCCTTGTCATTGGTTCCCCCTTTCTACCTCACGTACCCTTCACCCTCCTGGTATCACCACTCTCACCACTGGTCCTGAAGGGATCCTCTGTCCTGGATTCCTTGTGTCTCCAGTGTACATCCTCAGGTCTAGCCAGATTTGTAAGGTAGAATGAGGCGAGGAGCGTGGGGAGGGGACACTTAAAATCTAGAGGAAAGTCGTGTTTCTCATTGGTGCTGCACTGCACCCTGTCTGGCTCACCTCCGCCCTGTGACCCTTCTGTAAGGGTCTAATCTAATGAATTAATTGCCCGTGCCGCCCCAATGAGTCCCGGGGGTCCCTCTCCATCAGCAGGCCCTCAGGATGGGGCCGGGGTGGAGCCAGTGCGCTGGGCTGGCTGCGTCCGTCCCGGGGTCTGTGGCTGGGAGCCGCAATGCCTCACCCCGGGCGGGCGCACGCAGGACGGAGTTGCCCACAGATGGGCGTTGGGACCCCACTCCGCACTCCCTCTCATTCACCATGATGATGTCGGTTTTCTTTCTGTTGTTGACGTGATCTTCCTCAGCCAATGCTTCAAGTCCTCCTCCCTTCCAAGCAGGCCAGGCCGTGTCACCACACACGGAAGGTTGTCCACGAAGCCTCCCTCCAATCAGGATGCCTAGCTCTTCATGCGAGCCAGCTTCTCCGATACACATATCCGCGAGCGAACACACCTATGTCTGCACACGTACACACCTTCAGACGCACACGCACGCACTCGCAAACACGCGCAGAGCCGGTGGCACGCACGTACACACACGCAGGTGGGCACACGAACAGATGGCAAGACTTGCAGACCGGGTCACTTGCAGGTACGCAGTGCCCAGACCTGCGGGCACGTACAGAGAGGCCTGCCCTCAGAAGTACATAGAGACTGGCAAGTGGCAGGGGAACACGCACGCACGCACACACACCCCCTCTGCCCGGTGCATGGGTGCACTCTGCACCTTCGTGTGTCCACGCGCACCGGGGCACACGCTCTCGCAGCGCACGCCGCCGGCCCGCTCCGGCGCCGCCAGCCGCCCCGCCTCCACCCATTCATCTCTCCCTGGACCGCGGCCAGCCGGGCGGGGGCGGGGCACGCGGAGGCGGCGGAGACGGCACCGGCGGGGGAGCTCGCAGGCCCAGTGACCTTGGATGGCTGCGGGGGCGGGAAGGCGGGGGGCTTCGCTCGGGGCTGCCCTGCCGGGGATGAGGAGCTAATTAATCTAATGAATTAATTGCCCGTGCCGCCCCAACGACTCCCGGGGGTCCCTCTCCATCAGCAGCCCCTCAGGATGGGGCCGGGGCGGAGCCAGTGCGCTGGGCTGGCTGCGTCGTCGTGGTCTGTGGCTGGGAGCCGCAATGCCTCACCCCGGGCGGGCGCACCCAGGACGGAGTCACCTGTGGGCTTTGAAGGATCAGGGAGGAGAGAGGGGGCTTGATGTCCCTCAGCAGCACATAGCGGGATGGGTGAGGGGGGGTTCACTGCCACACACGGTAACAACAGGAGATGGAGACAGAGGAGACGGCCGGGTGGGAGGCACGTGTGAGCACATACATGGTCACAAGGGCTTTGAAAGGACACAGAGTCCCTGGGGCCCAGGATGGCCTGTTTAGAGATAGGCAGACACAGCTATACCGACCCACACAGCTCCGGTCTCTCTTTCACACACACAGTTACAAGCCACGCACACATCATGAAAGATCACATAGTCACACACATAGCCACATGCGTTTACAGAGTCACACGCACTGAACACAGGCACACACAGTGACAGCTAGTCACATACACGGTCACACAGGGACACATACGGTCCCATTACCACACACACACACTCACGGCCACACAGTCTACGCACAGTCACACGCACAAGTCACACACACCAGACACAGAATCCCTGTGCCAAGTATGATTCTACTTAGAGAGACAGGCACACACACACACGCACACACTCCAGGCCAGGGGAGAGCCTCCAGGGCACAAGGACAGGCCCTCTCCGACGGACACCCGGCCAGTGAAGGTCAGTTAGGAAACCCGCTCTCTCCCGGAAGCGGGCCTATCTGTCACCCTCAGCCACAAAGAGACAGCTTGAGCGAGGCAACAGTCACAATGAGTCACCACCTCCCGAAGTCACTCCCTCTTGGTACCGCTGGGAACATCACACCCAAAAGGGCTTGCGCACACACACACACACACACATTATAGGTTCCCCATCACAGCCACACACAGTCACAATCATACACGGCACCCCCAGAGCACGCGCTCCACCCCTCACACGTACCCCAGGAACTGAAAGCATCCCACAGCCATGGGGTTCACCAATCCCGGGCCCTACGCTGCCCCAGACAGAGGGCTCAGGTTGGTCGTGCTCCTGCTGCACTCACACGCCCAAGCGCTGGGTTTCCCTACTCCAGCACGGCTGTGCTGTGTGTGTGGGGGATGGTGGTGGTGAGGGGGGTGTCCGTGCAGGGACGTGGAACCGCACTCCTGGCCTCCACCCACTAGATGCCGGTAGCACCCCCCTTCCAAACTGTAAACCGCCCCCCGCCCCCCGCCCCGGTGTCCGCAGGCCTTCCACATGGCTGGGGTTGGTGGGTGGGCAGAACCCACCAAAGCCGACCCCGTGGGATCCGTGGCAGCCGAGTGCGTGTCAGCGTGGGGCTGCGCTCCGTGGCCGCTTCCTTCAGGGAATGACAGCCAGGCCTTTCTTCGGAGGCGCTAGCTCCACCGTTTGCACCCCAGGAACTCCAGGGAAGCTAAGCCCCGGTCTGGGGCGCAGACAGGAGCTGTCCGCGGTGCTGCTGACGGTTTCGGGAGCGCAGGGCTTCAGGCTACGGCCCGCGCGCCCGAGTCCAGCCTGGCGCCGCCTACCCACGAGAGCTCAGTCGGCGCATGAGGACCCTCGGGTGGGAGAGTTAGGGTCAGGAAGGCAGGACCTGAGTCCCCACCCCCCCACCCCCGCCGACACACAGGCGGATAATTCTCTTTCTCTGTACTTCCTTATTCCCGCCCCTCTTTCCTGGAGATAGCTTTCCAGCAACACCCAGAGCGCACGCTGCCATTCTGTTTTTGCTCACAATCCTCCCACAGCTCCCAGTGCCCCAGGACCTGGCTGCACGTCCCTTCTTCCTCCGTGTGTGTGTGTGTGTGTGTGTGTGTGTGTGTGGGGCATGGCAGAGTGCCACCTCCTCCACAGCTCCTACCTCTTCCACTGAGGTTGCTGTGCGCTGTGGGGCCCCCAGCAGCTCCATGAGTGGCCAGGGGGAGATGTCCCACAAGGCCATTTTAACGTGGGGACGACGGGGGGGGGGGTTAGAAAACACAGACCTTCCTTTCACCATTGTGCACCCTCCCTTGACCACATCTTTAAAGAGCCTGTTTCTAAATGATCTTAGGCTCACAGGTACCAGGAGGGGAGGGGAGGGGAGCTTAGGACTGAAGCTTTTGGAGGACTAATGTAAGGGAGAGATGTGGTGGGGGGACACAGAGTACGTCAGGTGAGGGCAGGCACTGGAGAAAAATGAACCCCTACCCCTCTTCCATTGAGTCTATCGAACTCATAGTGATCTTAATGGGTGGGGCACAACCAGTCCCAAGGGTTTCTGGGGTTTACTCAGGCAACCCCATGGCTTCCCTGGGGTGCTTGGCCGCCAATGGAGGGAGTGTATTTTCCCTCCATGGAGCCCTGGTGGCATGTGGTTATGCGCTGGGCTGCTCAACACAAGGTCTGCAGTTCAAAACCACTAGGTGCCCTGCGAGATAAAGGCGAGGTTTATTTACCCCCATAAAGAGGTGCCGTCTTGGAAACCCACAGGAGTAACTACTCCGTCCTAATGGGTCGGAACCAACTGGATGGCAGCACGGTTTGAGTTTTATGTAGGAATTCTATTGGGGATTTTTTCTTTTCTTTATTTTGAGGTGGGGAGATTGCCAGGTCTTTCTTCCTCGTCTTCGCCTGGAAGCTCCACCGAAACCCATCCACCCCAGGCAACCTGGATGGTATTTGGAATACAGTCGATGTAGCTTCCAACATCACAGCCACGTGCAGGCCAGGGCAGTTGGACAGACTGACTGATGGGCAGTAGTTGGGGATTTGGGAAGGTGCGTCAGGTCAGCCGTCCTAAGGTCTTTGTTCTGGGTTGATCTTGGGGATCCTGTGGCCCACTCTGTTTTGTTACAGAAGGCTCCATGAGCCGTCGACATATTCATGATCAAGTGAGTGCCCAGTAGCTTTCTCTGGGAATTCTGAGTCTGTCTCAAGTTGTCCCACATGGCTGTGATGGCCTGACTCTTCAGACAATGGCTGGACTGTTTCCACTAGCTTTCACACCACTCTCTGGTGACCACTCCCTTCCCCATAAGACTAGAAGTCCCTTGAGGGCACAGGGTGACTGTGTCCTCTGGCCTTTGAGCAAGCAGTGGAGTTGGGCTAACCCTCTGAGGCATCTAGGGACTTCTGGCATAAAGGGGAAAACAAAATAAAGCAATAAATAACAACAGAAAACGAAATCACACCCATAGCCACCCAGCTGATTCAGACTCACGGTGACCCTATAGGGCAGAGTACAACCACCCCTCCCTAGCCTCATCCTCCTCTCTTGGACCAGCTGGTGGGTTTGAACCGCCGACCTCAAGGCCTAAGAGCCCAATGTTTAACCCACTGTGCCACATAATAGCAATGAGGTGTCCCTCAAGTGGCTTAATTGGTAAGCAACCCCCTAATGACTGTTGAAATGCCTGGTTCAGCATCTTTCTCTCTGTGTGTGTGCTCCAGGGGGCTGGGCCGTGGTAGAGTATTTCTGGCTGCACCAGGCTCATCAGCCTCTCCTGCCCCTGCCCCCTCAGTGACTCATATGCAGATGGCATAACCCACACAGCCACGCAGAGGGGGCCTGGCCCAGAGACTGGAGCTTTAAGCCGAACCAGCTACAGCAGAAGCTTCAGCAAAAGGCAGCCTCTCCCCTCGACCTGGAGAGACCTCGCTGGCTCTGCCTTGATTGGAGACTCTGGCCTCCAGATGGAGGGGGAATACATTTCTGGCGTTTTGAAGCATGCCTTCCCAGCCCTGCCCCCAAGGAAGAGCACCACCAGGTGGCTTACGGAGGGGACCTGTCACCTGGATAACAGACCCATGGCTCCGAATAATAGATTCCACAGTCCGGGGAAACCATTCCCTGGGTCACACAAACGGAATCGCTTGGTTACTGCAGGAAGGTTGGATGTTGTCCCGAGAGGTGCCTTGGGGAAATCAGTGACAGTGTTGCAAACATCCTCTTCCCCCCTGCCCCCCCAAACACACACACACACACACACAGTTCTATTCTGCAGATATGGGTCCTGTGTGAGTTGAACTGGGCGTTAAGTGTGATTTTGAAGCCACAGGTTTCCCAGTCTGTGGCTGAATCGGGGTTCAGTTTTGGGAGGGGTGTGGGCTAGGGAGAATCAAACAGGGAGGTGTGATGTGTGTGGTGCTGGGAGGGGAGGGGAGAGGTGGGGTGTATGTCCCTGAGGAGGGGCTGAGTCAGGTCTGCTTGTTGATGTCCAGGAGGGTTTTCCCGTTGAGTCTGATGGGATGCCAGGCCCTGGCCCCAAAGTCTATTTTTGACTTCATGGCTTGGCTTCCCTTGCTGCTTTTTGGCATGTCGTGCGTGTCTCATCCAGGTATGGTGGGGTCAGATCGAGCATAGTTCCTGCACTGTGTCTCCAGGGCTGTCCCCCTGTAGCGCTATGGGTCAGTGAGGGGCATTGTGTTGTATGGGGGGTTTGGGGGTGGGGCCGGCTCTATGGTCCTCTCTGCATTGGCTACTCTGAGCAGCATATTGTTCTCGGGGCTCGGTGGGCCAGGATGTGTTCTACTCTCTCTCCTTCCCCCTTCCTTTGCCCCTGCGTGCTCTGATCAGAGGCCCCACCCACCTCTCCCTGAGCTGGGGCCTCAGTGCTGATCTCTGAAGTACCTTCTTCTGGAGAGGGGGTGGGGGTATTCCTCCTTCTCTTTGCTGACCTTGGAAGTCTGGGGGCCTTCCAGACGCTGAGCCAACTGGGCAGTGCTTGCTGGCACTGCCTCCTCTTGGTCTCCTGCCACGCCGGCCTCCTGGGCACTGTTCGCTCCTCAGGACCCTGGTGTCTGCCCAGGACCTGCTGCTCCCCAAAGTTTAAAGCCTCCTCCTCCATCTGTCACATCTGGACCACCTGCCCTAAAGGGAGCAGGCTCATCACCCCCTTCGCAAACAAACAAACAAACAAACAAACGATTCGTACTCACGGCAGCCTCAAATGATTGAGTACAACGTTCCCCTTGGTGTGTGTGTGTGTGTGTGTGTGTGTGTGTGTGTGTGTGGTCGTCATCTTTATGGAAGCAGATCGCCAGGTCCGTTTTCCGCAGCTTAACTGGTTGAGTTTGGCCCGATCCCTTTGGGGCCAGCAGAAACCATTTGGGTTACCTCGTCCCCTCAGGGAGGGGCCCCAGTCACGTGGTGCACTAGTAGCTGCAGGACTGGCAGTAGGTTTGGGCAGCCCTGCTGGACAAGCATCAGACAGCTGTTCAAACCCACCAGCGGATCCACGGGAGAAACCTGAGGCTGTCTGGCGCTGAGGGGACTTACAGCCTGTTTAAGATCCTATGGGGTCAGCACGGACCCGAGGGCAGGGTTTGAGTGGGTAAGTTTAGGAGCTTGTCAGTGCAATGCTTAAAGCGCTCCACTGCTACCCCGAAGGCTGGTGGCTCAGACTCACCCCTCTGAGACCCAGCAGTATCTTAGAAGAAAGACCATGTGAATTGGCTTCTGTAAAGATTACAGACAAGAAGGCCCCACAGGGGCGGCTCTATTGTGACCGTGAGAAGCCCTGCGTAGGGGCTGTCCACTGGGCACAGGAATTTCTCACCTCCCACTTGCTGCTGCTCAAGCTGCCACTTCCTTGAGTCCCACTTGCTTGAAAAATGCAACAAAGTGGCCACCTTGGTACACAAAGGCTGGTGGCAGGAGGTGGATGTTTCAAAAAGTTGGTGGACAAATTGCACGAGCTATCACTTCCTTCTCTCTCCCCATGCCCAACACTCCGCACTCCTTGTGGGCTCTGTCGGCTGATGTCTTGATTGTTACCTACCTAGTATTTTTACGATGAATGTGTGCGCATAAAGCCTTTGGGGGGTGCGGGGAAAGGTGGATGAAATATCTATAAAATCCCAGGAGGGATTTTCTTTCTCCCTTTGTTGCCAATCACCCAGGGCCCTAGTGGCTTCGTGGTTAGGCTGGGCTGTGAGCGGCAAGGTTGAAACACCGGCCACTCCATGGGAGGAAAGTGAGGCTTCCTTTTCCCTGTTCTCTCGGGTCAACTCAAGGGCAATAGGTCTGGTTTCGAGTGTGGCAATCACCGTGGGCCGTTCGGAACAGAACCGGCCAGCTGGCACTGAATTGGACCATGGCGATCCATAGGAAGGGAGGGGGACAAGGGGGAGTTGTGAACCGCTGGCCGGCTTTTTTGGAGGCAAGTCATCAGTCGGGACTTGCTTCCTCGGTCTGGAAGCCCCGTTACCCTCCTAGGGACAAGCGAGTCTCCGCTGACAGCTGAGTGGGTGCTGGCTGTTCATGAGGTACCTTGACCAGGCATCCAACCCGGGTCCACCCACATGGCAGGGCAGGATTCTAACGGCTGGGATCCCGGTCACACGGGGAACAGCCAGGGGCACAAAAATGCGTTTATTAGGACTGCGTGCTGGGAAAATCACCAGCCAACCGACCAATCCCGGTGACCGATAAAACTCTGCACGCTGAGCTTACAGGAGTGAGAGCCACGGAAGGGGAGCTCCAGCTTTGGGAGTGGGCACGGATGGGAGAAGCGGGAGACTCGACCTTCTATGTAGGCGTGGTGGACAGACTGCTCTCTGAACATGAATCCTGTCCCCCCATGTGAAGAACAGCAAATGAATGCCAGGAGAGGAGCTACCATTTGGTACGCCCCGGGCATTTTTCAGAGAGCCCAGTTGGTGGGTGTGGGGTGTCCCTCTGTCAACTCGTCTGTCCCACCTCACCCGACCCTGCCGTTGGCTCTCCGCCGAGGTCACGGGCAACCTGCCAGCTTCAGGTCAAGAGAGCCCGGGTGTCCCAGGGCGATTTCCGAAGGCTCTTGGTGGCCCT
>PVJH01047690.1:0-11179 GCA_004026705.1 Nesogale talazaci | reverse complement strand
TCTAGACTGGACCGGTACCCGGTACACAGGTATCGATAAGAGAGAAAGCTCGTGACACATGGAATCCAGGAACGGAACGGGAGTAGGGATACCAAAAGTGGAGGGGGAAGCAGGGGAAGAAGGGGGAACTGATCCAACGGATCACCACATAGCCACACACAGGCCTCCAGGGGGAAGAACGACGGAAACCACGGGGGAAGGGAGACAATGGTTGGTGTGAGATATGAAAATAATAGTAATTTATAATCCACCAAGGGGTCACCAGGGCTGAGGGGAGAGCAGCTGATCCCAAGAGCTCAGTAGAAAGTAAATGTCTAGAAAAGAACGATGGCAACATATGTACAAATGTGCCCAATACAATTGATGCATGGATTGTGATAAGCGTTGTAAGAGCCCTCAATAAAGTGATCTTTTTTTTTTTTTTTTTTTGGCATCACTGCTCTCCGGTGGTGGGAGTAGGAGGCCCAGCCCCACTGCTGGACTTGAACCTCTGTCCCAGTGGGCCGCAGTCCCGCGCACAACCACTACGCCACCGGGGCTCAGCCAATAAAGTGATCTTTTCATTAAAAAAAACTCCAAAAAGGGGCTGAGCCCCGGTGGCGTAGTGGTTGTGCGCGGGACTGCGGCCCACTGGGATGGAGGTTCAATTCCAGCTCCACGGAGCAAAGGCTGGGCCTCCTACTCCCAACCACCTGAGGGCAGTGATGCAAAAAAACAAACAAACAAACAAAAAACCTCCAAAAAAACTTAAAGCCCCTAATCACTGTCTTTTTATGGGAACATAATATCTTTGATATTTTATTTTTTTTAATTTTTTTTTTTTAGGCATCACTGCCCTGGTGGTGGGAGTAGGAGGCCCAGCCTTTGCTCCTGTGAGCAGGAATTGAACCTCCACCCCAGTGGGCCGCAGGCCTGCGCACAACCACTACGCCACCGGGGCTCAGCCCTATCTTTGATATTTAAGATAGCATTTATATCTGTATTTTGAGATTTCTATCTTAACTGTGCAACTTAATAACTAATTTTTTTATTTACAATTTTAAATGGAAATGCATAAAAGCACACGGCTAACTTTGTAAAGTATTGAAATATTTAAAGAAATCCCAATAGAACCAAGTATGGAGTCTCTTCTGTGATTTCTAAATTTCAGTATTTAGTATCTGTATTCAGTGTTTATATCTGTATTTTGCTATTTGTTTTCCATATTTGTTTATTCCTCTTATCTTGTATTAAAATTTTCTATGTCTTTTAAGCGACTGTTCACTGGGGGGAAGAAAATGTTCCCATGTCTCTGGGGCTTACTGGACACTGACCAGTTTCTAGGTTTCTAGGTTCACGGTTCCGGAAATCACTGTGGCCCACCAGTGTAAGTGAGGGTATGGGGGGTGGGGGGCGCGGTGTCAAATTATTGATGGGATCTTAGCTCAGGTTCATCTCACAGGGGTCCAGTGATTTCCCCAGTTCCAGCATGCATAAGTGGACGAGCAACCCCCGGGAACGGGTGGACTCTCTCACTTTGTACCCTTCACTTGTGGCCTCAAGCCTACTGTGGCCAGAAAACCGAGAGGAAGGCCGCAGAGCTGCCGAGGACGACAGAAAACCCAAAATGACAGCATATTCTTGGAGCAATTGCAGAGATTAGTGCCCATCGAGGGCCTGAGGGATCACAGGGGTGGCGATGCCCACCACGGTCTTGTTAACCTTGTCTGTTTGGCCCGTGTGAAAACCAGGTGGATCTGAAAGAATAGCAGTGGATGCCTGTTACCTTAAGCGGGCGGTGAATCTAATTGTAACTGCTAGAGCAGAGGTGGCCTCGTTGTTGAACATTTCATCTCCTGGTACCTGATACGCAGCTCTTGTTCTGGCCAGTACCTTTTTCTCGATTCTGGCTTTAAAGGGACGCCAGAAGCAACTTGCTTTCAGCCGGCAAAGCCAACATCACACGCTCATGTTCTACCTCAGATGCATATCGAGTCCTCAGCACTGTCATAGGGACATTGATTGTCTCCCCTTCCAGAAAATACCTTGGTGCCACATTGATTGGACCCAAGAAGGAAGACATATTGACGATTCTATATTTATTTGGAAGATATCTGTGTGATAATAGGTGAGAAATGAACCTGACAAAGATTCAAGTGTCTTCTACCTCTGTGCAATTCCTAGGGACCCAGTGCTGCAGGGAGGGCATGGTGCCATATTCCCACTAAAGCAAAAGGTAAGTCTTCCCCTTTGGCTCCTCCCACAACCCAAACAGGAAGCACAAGCCTAGTGTGCCATTTTGGGTCTTGGGAAACAGCAGCTCCCTCGTGTGGGTGTGCTCTTCTGACCTATTTATTGAGTGACTCAGAGAGCTGCTGGTTTTCAGTGGGACTCAGGCCATGAGAAGAAGAAGCAAGCTCTGGCTGCCTGGCACTTGGGCCTTAGGATCCAGTGATGCAAGGCCGCTTGAAGAGTCACTGGCAGATAGAGAAGCAATTTGCAGTTCTTGGCAGACCTTTATTGGTGAATCACAGTAAAGACCCTTAAGATTATTCTCTGTAGGGCTGAGCCCCGGTGGCGTAGTGGTTGTGCGCAGGACTGTGGCCCACTGGGATGGAGGTTCAATTCCGGCTCCCAGGAGCAAAGACTGGGCCTCCTACTCCCACCACCTGAGGGCAGTGACGCCTAAAAAAAAAAAAGATTATTCTCTGTAGAAAACGATTCCCTTTTTGAAAACCAGTCTTTTTTTTTTTTTTTTTTGTGGGGGGGGGGCATCACTGCACTCCGGTGGTGGGAGTAGGTGGCCCAGCCCCACTGCTGGAATTGAACCTCCAACCCAGTGGGCCGCAGTCCAGCGCAAAACCACTACGCCACCGGGGCTCAGCCCGAAAAGGATTTTAACAATCAAGTAGACAGGATGACACGCTCTGTAAAAGCCAGCCTAAGACAAGCAAATCCTTCCTCCATCACATGCATTACTTTCCCCTGAGGCCAGACCTCTCATCTGCTCTGTGCACTGGGTACTTGTCACCTGCCCTGGGTCCCCCTCCATTTCTTCCCTGCTTTCTGAAGTTTGGGATTGCGAGGGATAGAACTAGAACAAGGCTGAGTGACAGGGAGGATCTTGG
This sequence comes from Nesogale talazaci, assembly GCA_004026705.1. NCBI lineage: Eukaryota > Metazoa > Chordata > Mammalia > Afrosoricida > Tenrecidae > Nesogale > Nesogale talazaci. Next base: position 8,072 of record PVJH01047690.1, on the reverse strand, counting down.
TGATCAGCCAGGCAGGCTGGCAATGCAAAGCCTCTTCTAGCACTCGCTGATCTTCAGAGCCACTCTACCCTGGGAGGAAACCTGGGTAGAACATGCACCTCCAGAGAGTCCAAGAGACTGCACTCCGCCCACCAAGACAACGCTTCACCAGGCTGGGATTTGGATCCAGTGAACTCTCCCAACTACAAATTCCCTGCTTTTCTCTCAGTACAAGGAAGGCAGTGGCCTCCAGAGAAATTCTTGGGATAGGTTTGCAAGGTCTGTGGAATCTCACCTCTCTGTGTCTCAGCATCTGCATTCTGGGGTTGTTTCAGGGACTCAATGACTTAGTATGTGTTACGGGGAGAAAGGCAGGATGACCCAGGGAAGGTGACAGTGCTTTGGACAGTGCTGGTACACAGTCAGCTCTCTAAGTATTTGTTATGCTAGCCTTGCTTTGGGGAGGTATGTTCGTCTGGATCGACTGGAGAAAGAAATCCAGAGACACTCATATGTGTGTGAGAGAGAACTTTATATCAAAGAGCATCCCAGTCCAGAACAAGTCCATAATTACAATATTGGCCCATATATCTGATACAAGTCCATAAATTCCTTGTGGTAGTTACATAATCTCCTGTCAACTTGCAAAGGGGTGGAGCTGAGCTTGCCAATCAGGTCGCCTCCTTTGGAGGCGTTACAGAGATAAAGAGCTCACTGGAGACCAGACCCAGACTCCCTGCTTGGTCTTCCTGCTGACAAGACCCATGGAGCTACAATGATGGAACCAGAGGCCTGGAGCTGGAGGAGCCACGTGGTGACCCATGCCAGTGCTGAGATGCTTCCACTGCCACTAGAGCCACAAGACTGTCTACCTACTGCCCTGTGACCGTCCTGCATCACCAGGTGTTGCATGAGCTTGAAGAGGAATTTACAGACTGGTATCGGACAAATGGGCTAATCTCAGACTTACGGACTTGATCTGGACGGGGTTGGGATGTCTTCTTAATATACAATTATTCTTTATATAAAACTCTTTCTTCTACATATACGAGCGTCTCTGGGTTTGTTTCTCTAGCCTACCTGGACAAACACATTCCTCTCCAGACTCACGCGGCAGCTGCTGCATGCAGGTAGACCACAGTCCGGTGGGTAGAAGACCTTGTGGACCCAGTGGAAGCATGTCAATTCTGGGGCGGCTCTCCACAGGGCGTCTCCAGCTCTCTGAATGTCTCAACAGCAAGAAAGAAATGGCGGAGAGCGAGTGGGTCCCCTCCAGGGAGCTGTTTGTCTCCTTCCCCCCTCCCAATGAGGTCTTCAAGCTGAGACCTGATTGCCAGGCGACACTATACCCCATTCACTCTTAGGATGCGCCAGTTGACGGGAGATTCTGTAACGACCCCAGGAGCTCTGGTGGCACACTGGTTTAAGTGCTCCACTGCTAATGGAAAGTCGAACTAGCAGCTCCAAGGGAGGAGACTTCATGATCTTCGCTGGCACAGCGGACAGTCTAGACATGCCACGTGCTCCCTGTCACTCCCTGTGAGCTGTGGTCAGCCTGGTGGTACCAACAGTGACAAGGTCATCCTCGCTTTGACCACCCTGGTCAAAAGGCCCTTGAGGGGCAAGGACCTTCCAGTTGGCTCATTCGTTACGATGTCCCCGGGGGTTGTCAGTCCTTGTGGAGTGACACACTGAACGCCAGGCTGGCCGAGGTCAAGAGTCGGTGCTGCCCCAGCATGGGCAGAGGCTCTGTGCCAGGGAGGGTGCCAGGAAAGGAGGCAGAATCGAGAGAGGGAAGTCAGGGACGCCTGCTCCGGGTGACATGCCCCTATCTTTCCTGCTCATGGCTCCCGTGGCTGTCAGGACCATCTGCCGGGGCTGAAAGGGCAACCTGGTCCTCCAAGATCGGGGTTCAGGGAGCTAGAGGCCAGAGCCATCCCAGAGGGCTTTCTTAGGTGCCCCTGAGCTCCTGGAGTGAAGCCAGCTAGAGGAAGTGTCCACAGGGCCCTGCAGCAAGGGTGGGAAGCCTGCCAGGCAGAGGAGTGTGCAGAGGCCACCCCTGGAACCACCAGGGTTGCCAGTGAGGGGGTGGGAGTCCTGGTGCTGGGATAGGGTGGGGACTGTCCTATGGAGGACGGGGCCTGTGTCCTCCATCATGACATAGTGAGGACCCTGGGCCTGGTCAGGGGAGGGGCTTGCTCAGTCTCTCCCAGGAGTCCACGCCAAGCCAGGCCCACACTCTGGTCACCCGTACACTTCCCACCCCCCACAGGTGGCTGCAGGGACCTTAGCCCTGGCTGGGCTGGGCTGGGCATGGAGCCTAAGTGTCTTAGTTGAGCAGAGGATAGACTGTGGGAGGATAGATGATGCGAGACATGCTCTGACAGTGATGGTGTTCTTTGATCCGTGTGCAGATCAGTTTTGTTGCTAAATAAAGAGGGTGCCCAGAAAGCAGGGTTGTGGGTAAGGGGTGTCCATCTGTTCTCCACACATACTCAGTTAAGGTCGAGGTCCCGTTCCTCTTCTCAGCCCTCGGGCCCCATTGAATGAGCCAGACTGAGTAAGTAGTCATCCCCTGGAAGATGGGGATAGCCTAAGGAAGTGACAGAGACCTGCTGCCAAGACCCCACAATGCAGAACCCACGCCTCTTGAGAGGGCCTTCTCGAGACCCCTGGAGGGTATTCCAGTGTGTCAGGTAGGGTTTCCTGTTGTTAGATTCCTGATTCTCCTCACAGTCAAACTGCCTGACTGAGCAGTTTGAGCACGTACTGAGCACGACCTGAAAGATCACTTCTTTGCTAACACACACACACACACACACAGACCCACATATGCTCACAGACACACACACATGCTGAGAGACACACACAGACACACAGAGACAGGTACACAGACACACACACACAGACACTCACACACACACACACACAGAACACAGATACACCCTCTCCATCTCGTGGGTCACGTCATTGCCCGACACTCTGCCCTCCTGAAAAGAGACAGTTCCACACCACGTGCCATCATACTTGTTCCCATGAGAACGGGGTGATGGCAGCAGAGGATGGGCTCTTGACGGGGTGGGCACAAGTCTGTTCGAGGAGGGGGTGACTCTCCTGTAGCCCATGGCTTCATCGGTTATTTTCATTCTGTGATAGGTTTTTTTTTTGTTTGGTACCAACATGGCACCTGTAAGCAGATATAGGTAGAGTTTAGACAATCAGGTCACAACTCCTTTGGAGTTGCCACTGAGATAAATGATTCTCTGGCTCTCTCTCTCTCTCTCTCTCTCTCTCCACCTTCCTGATGACAGCTACTCGGAGACCTGCCAGAGTCTGGAGATGTGTCCACCACCATTGGATGCACAGACTTTGTGTCCACCAGCCTGTGGTCTTTCTGCACTCTGCATCCTTGCTTGTGGCTTTGTGAGTCTGAAGAAGGACGAAAGGACTAGTACGGCTTATGGACTTGAGTGGGCCTGGGATGTTTTTCTGATATCTAAAGTTTCTTGACAGAAAGCTCCTTCTGACACATATATGAGCATCACTGGATTTGCTTTCTAGTCAACCCAGCCTATCACATATTCGCTTGGTCTTTCTTTTTTTTTTGGGGGGGGGGGATCACTGACATCAGGTGGTGGGAGTAGGAGGCCCAGCCTTTGCTCCGTTGGAGCTGGAATTGAACCTCCATCCCAGTGGGCCGCAGTCCCGCGCACAACCATTACGCCACCGGGGCTCAGCCCTTTATGGATTTTTTTTTGTGTGTGGGCATCACTGCCTCTGGTGGTCATGGGCGCCACCCAGCGCCGCTCCTGAGAGCCGCCGCTGGATTTGAACTGCCAAGCCCGCGGGCCACAGTCCCACACTCAACCACTTACGCCACCGGGGCTCAGCCCCTCGCTTGGTCTTTCAACAGGCGTGTTCATGTAGTGTAAGCATCTGCTCTGTCCTAAGCACAGCTTCAGGTTCTGGGGGCCCTTAATTTTGGGTTTTTCAAGGAAGCACTCCAAAAAACTTTTCCCCCCCCCCCCTTTGGGGCATCACTACCCTCAGGTGGTGGGAGTAGGAGGCCCAGTCCCACTGCTGGAATTGAACCTCCATCCCAGTGGGCCGCAGTCCCACGCACAACCACTACGCCACCGGGGCTCAGCCCCAAAAAACTTTTTAAAAAAGTTTTAATTGAGTTAGAATTCACATCCCATGCAATCCACCGATTTACAGTGTAAATTTCAGTCGCCTTTAGCATACTCACAGGCGTCCTGGTGACATAGCGGTGATGCCCGGCACTGCTACCCCCAAGCTCAGCAGTTCAAAACCACCAGCGACTCCATAGGTGAGTCTGCTGCTCTGAAGCGTGACAGTCTCAGAAAGCCCCCGGTGCAGCTGCATCCTGTCCTACAGGGGCCACTGTGAGTGGGTATCCACTCATTGGCAGTGAATTTGGTTTTGGGGTTTTGTTTTTTAGCATCTCCACAGGGCTATGCAAACGTCAGCAGGAACCCTTCAGATCACCTGTATCCCTGTGCTGGTGAACAGTCCCTTCCATTCTCCTTCCCCTCCAGTCTACGACGATGGCGAACCCACTTCCTGTCCCTGTGACTCTGCATCCGCCGGACACTTTACAGAGAAGAGACCATACAATAGGTGTGTGTGGCTTCCCTCATTTAGATTCGTTCACTTACACCTTCCACAATAGATGTATGGATTGTCCTAAGAGCTGTAAGAGTCCTCAATAAAATGATGCATAATAAAGAGACCTGTCCCCTCAGTAGCATGCGCCATCCGTCCTGCCTTCCGGATCCTGGCTGAAGACTGTTCTACGGTGTGAGTACAAGCTCTGTCGCCTGTCCATCCATTCATCTCCGGATCGTGAATCATGCTGCTATGACCAGTCAGGCCCAAATGCTGGCATGGATATGGGTTTGCCTTTCTTTTCCGTCTATACCATAGCCCAAGAAGGCATGGCTGGGTCATGCGGCAGCTCAGCGTGTGACATCTTGAGAATCTGCCAAACTCTCTTCCAGAACAGCTGCACTCTTACACCTTCCCACCAGCCTTGACTGAGCACTCCAATTTGAGATAAGGTTTTTAACTGTGGGATTGTTTTTGGGAACTGATCCCAGGAAACACCAGTAGGGGAGCAGGAGATGGAGGAAGGGAAAGGAAGGCAGCCAATAAAGGGTCATTATCAAAGCAAATTACCCCTGTGAGAAACCCAAGCTTAACTCTGGGAGTCGCTGGAAAGCTTGCACCTCCCAGCTATCGCACCTGAGCGGCCAAGGAGCAGGGATATGCGTACAAGTTCCAACCGCCGTTGACTGAGGGCTGCTGGGGAGGGGGGTGCTGATGCCCCACTCATCCCCGCTGTCTGATGCTAGGGTAAGCCACGCAGGCAGAGCCAGAAGCAGCTCTCAAGCAGAGAGATGCCAAGTCAACTGGCCAGGCGCTGCTGATGTCCGCACCAGGCCAGCAGCAGCACCTGCTCCATCGACTGAGTCATGATCCTGCCTCCATGGAGCTCACACTTCAGCGGAGTGCCTGGCCAGAAAGAAGAAATAAGAACTCAGGGCACAGGGAGGGGGGAGAGTGAGTGGCAGGGTGGCTTGGCGACTCATGTGGTCAGGGCACCCCTCTCCGAGGAGCCCAGATTAGTGCTGAAGCTGGAATGAAAGGAGGGAGAGGCTCTTGGAGGGCCCCCGACTGATGGGGGACGGTGTTGGCACCTGGGCGGTGGAAACAGTGGGCTGTGAGCCCCTGAGTGGACAGTCACAGGACAGCTCGGCCAGTGAGGAGGGCATGGAACAGTCCAGGGAGGTCACGGTGGCATGAAGGAGGCTGAGTTGCAGAAACAGGGTCACATCCAGTAGGATCAAGTTGGGAAAGGAGTTTGGCTTTTATGCTCGGGGTCACAGAAGTCACTGGTGGTGGTGGAAAAGGGGAGTTTCTGATCCCCCGTAGTTCTGTTACTGGAATCATTCTGAAGTACGGACAGGCCTTAGCCCAAAATTTCCTGACCCTGCTGGGGTTGTTGTGGGCCATCCATTGTTAACTCACAGTGCCTGGCCCTGCCCCATCCTCACAACCGCTGATCTGAGCTTCTTGCGGCCGCTGCTGTGTCCATTAATTTCCCTAAGGACCTTCCTCTGGGGGCCTGCGGCTCCACTTTACCAAGCAGGATGTCCTTCTCCAGGGACTAGTCTCTCCTAAGTAGGGAAGACCAAGTCTTCACATCCTGGTGAGGGTCCCCAGTGGTGAAGTGGTCATCTGCATGATGGGCAGTTCGAACTGCCCCTGTGCATTTCCAAGACATCCCTGCTTCCCAGGAACATTCTGGCTGTACTTCTCCCAAGACAGATCTGCCTGTGTGTCTGGCAGTCCCTGAGATTTTCAACATTCTTCCCCAGCACCAGAGTTTCAGGGCATGGTCTTCCTGATTCCAGGTCCAACTTTCACACGCACACGAGGTCACGGAACATATCATGGCTTGGACGAGGCACGCCTTAGCTCTCAAAGTAACGTCCTTGCTTTTCCAGAATTTGCGGAGGCCCCCGTGCAGCACTTTTCTTAAAGCAAGGCGCAGTTTGCTGTCTTGACTGCTGCTTCCATGAGCCTGGGTTGCGGATCGGAGCCAGGTGAAATCCTTGACAATGTTCACCTTTTCTCTCTCGATCAAGAGGCGATCATGGGATCAGTCCAGCAGCGAGGACTTTTGTTTTCCTCACACTGAGTCGTGCGCCCTAGTGAGAGCTGAGACCTGCGATCTTCATCAGCAAATGCTCCAAGTGGCCCTTACATGCCGCGGGCGACAATGCCTGCAGCAGGGCATCACAGGGAGCTGCCAGCTAGTTCATGACACCAATGACACCGGTGAGCTGGGCTCAGGAGAGGATGCAGAACCAGGGCCACGACCATGGCCCATGTTAGAGGGATCTAGACAAAAAGCAGAGAATACCAGAACATTGTCTACTTTTCTTTTATGGACTCTGCGAAGGCACTCGACTGTGTGGGTCATAACAAACTATGAAGAGCCTGAGAAAGGGCCGAGCCCCGGTGGCGCAGTGGTTGTGCACGGGACTGCAGCCCAGTGGGACGGAGGTTCAATTCCAGCAGTGGGGCTGGGCCTCCTACTCCCACCGCCAGAGAGCAGTGATGCAAAAAAAAAAAAAAAAAAAAAAAGAGCCTGAGAAAGATGGGAGCTCCAGAATACTACATTGGACTCAAGTGAAACCTAGACATGGTCCACGAGGCAGCGTGTGAAAGAAACAAGAGAGGACCGGATGGTTTCAGACCAGGAAAAATGTGTGACAGGGCTGTATCCTCTCATCACTCTTATTCCGTCTGGACGCTGAGCAAATCATCAGAGAAGCTGGATTCTACGGCGAAGAAGGTGGCACCGGGATCAGAAGAAGGCTTATTAACAGATGACACAAGTTACTTGCTGACAGTGAGAAGGATTTGAAGCACTGTTAATGTCTAGCAGGCGCACATACTTCTGCTGGGCATTGGAACACCTTCCCCTACCCCTTAAGAAACAGCATTCCTTCGTTTCACCCGTTATGTTCCAGCCATTATCTACGGCTTCAGGCATCAGGAGTACTGTAGCAAACACAGTTGACACGGCCTTCTGGAGTTTACATTCTAATAAGAAGAGAGAAAGAAAAGCATAAAGACCAGGCTGTCTGCTTTACCACCTTGGAAACCTACAGGGGCAGTGCTACTCAGTCCTACGGGGTCTCTCTGAGTCAAGGTAGACTGGGCTTAGCTGGGTGGGGGTTCATGGTCATAGGCTTTCAAAGCATGGTGTGGCTTGCTTGCGTTAGACACGACATCAGGAGGGATGAATCGCTGGAGAAGGCCACCATGCTCCGTGAAGCAGGGCCAACAGGGGCCTGGCCTTGCTGAGAGCGGCTGGCACAGCAGTCACCATGGTAGACTGGACCTGCTGGAGGCGGTGAGGAGAGCGCGGGACCTGGCTCTGCTTGTCTTGCAGTGGGTCACAGTCAGCTAGATGGCAGCTCACTACAACAGGGACCCTGAAGCTGAACCTGTATTGGAACGTGGCCATGCTTTAGGCTAGAGAACACTGAAGCAGATGG
>PVJH01047689.1:0-11689 GCA_004026705.1 Nesogale talazaci | reverse complement strand
CTTGTCTTGTGGTGAGGTCAGCCATATGATCCTCTCTGTACCTTGTCTCCTCCTCCAAGCAAAAATGTCATTCTTGAAGTTGGTGAGCCATGATGTTCTATCTCCCCTCCCCCTTCCCTCCATCCCTCCCGTCCTTCCTCCCTTTCTCCCTCCTACTCTCTTAGTTTGCTTCTGTGTGGTCTGGGCAGACCCGCCACACTCCCCACGCTGTATCTTCAGTGCTACCACTGCATTGCATTCTTCTGGCGAGGGGGGGGGGGCGTCAAAGTAGCTGGGAGAGGGGCCAACCCAGCCTCACAGACTTCTCAGCTAACTCACTGCTTCCTACCAGTATGTGGCCGTCAAGGCTTAGCATACCAGGTTGAAGTCTCTCCCTCTCTCTCTTTCCTGTGGAGACATAGACAATACTCTCCTCCTGGTGGATTAGTGCCCTGTCCTCCCCAATGCCATTGTCTTTTCCCCTTCTTTACATTGGCATGCCGTATGCATCATTGGGCTTCTTAGTGTGCCCCCTACTTGTGTGCCTGTCTCTCAACCTGTAAATTATGTTTTAAATCGTTTTTCTTCTGATTCCACTGTGTTGATTGAACCTACTTCAGTGGACTCGTCTTGTACTTGTTCTTTGGTGCTTGGCTAGCTTCACTGAGCATAATTTCCTCCAATTCTTCCCGTGAGACAGGTGCTCCATGTGTCCGTCACTGTTTTTAAGGGTTGCATAGTATTCCATTGTGTATAAGAGCCAGAGTTTTCTAATTGACTCTTCTATCCATGGAAATTTGGGCTGTTTCCAGATCTTTGCAATTGTGCCACAATAAACACTGGAGTGCAGATAAGTGGCCATGGCCTATTTCTTATTTTCTCTGGGTATATGCCCAAAACGGGGATTGCCGGGCTGTAAGGTAACTCAATTTCCATTTGCTTTAGAGATCTCTCGCCAGATTGCTTTTCACGGTGGCTATACGTATCTACAAGACCACCAGCAGTGATTGAGGATTCCTATCTGGCCACACTCCCTCCAACATTTGTTGCGCTCTGATTTTTTTCAGCTTTTAAAGATACTTTTAATAGCATATAATTCACATATCATTCAATTCAATAGTTAAATCAGCAGAATTGTACAGTTACCACCACAGTCAATTTTAGGACATGTTCTTCTTCCTTGTAATTACTGTTTTTGTTTTTAAATCATTTTATTGGGGCTCATACAACTTTTATCACAATCCATACATCCAGGTACATTTGTTGCCATCATCATTCTCAAAACATTTGCTTTCCACTTAAGCCCTTAGTATTAGATACTCATTTTCCCCTCCCTCCCTGCTCCCCTCATGAACCCTTGAAAATTTTATAAATTATTTTTATTTTATCATATCATATACTGTCCGATGTCTCCCTTCACCCACTTCCCTGTTGTCCATCCCCCAGGCTGGAGGTTATATGTAGAACCTTATAATCATTTCTCCCTTTCTACCTCACCCTCCTGCCACCCTCCTGGTTTCACCTCTCTCTCCACTGGTCCTGAAAGGATTATCTGTTCTGGATTCCCTATTTTCCAGTTTCTATCTGTACCAGTGTACATCCTCTGGTCTAGCCAGATTTTTAAGGTAGAATTGGGATCATGATAATGGAGGCAGGGGAGAACTAGAGGAAAATTGTATGTTTTCTCATTGCTATACTGCACCCTAACTCATCTTCTCCCCACAACCCTTCTGTAAGGGGATGTCCCATTACCTACAGATGGGCTTTGGGTCACCAATCTGTGCTCCCCTCATTTATAATGATATAATTTGTAGTTCTTTGATGCCTGGTACTTGATCCCTTTGACACCTCGTGATCGTACAGGCTCCTTCTTCCTTGTGGGCTTTGTTGCTTCTAACCCAGGTGGCCACTTGTTTACCTTCAAGGCCTTAAGACCCCAGATGCTATATCTTTTGATAGCTGGGCACCATCAGCCTTCTTCACCATTTTTGCTTATGCACACATTTGTCTTCAGGGGTTTTGTCAGGAAGATGAGGATCATAGAATACCAATTTAATAGAACAAAGTGTTCTTGCACTGAGGTAGTACTTGATTGGGAGCCCAATGTCCATCTGCTGCCTTAATACTAGTACTATAAGTATATGCATGAAGGTCTATTTCCCCATCATATGTAAATATATTTACCAATGTACATGCCTGTATTTATGCCTCTATAAATGCCCTTTTCCTCCTGTTTCTTTCCTCTATTTCCTTTTAGTTTCCTCTTGTTCCACTCTCATGCTCAGGCTTCATTTGGGTTTCAATAATTTCTCTCTGTTACATTACCTTTGATCAATCCCTATCAGGCCTCCCATACCCTCCTTGTCACTGATTTTGAATCACTTGTTGTTCCCTTGCCCCTGGGTTGTTCAACACCACATCCTTTTCCCCACCTCTCCCTCTCCCAAGTCCCCCAAGAAACATCAGTCCCATTGTTTTCCCCTCCATACTGTTCATCCAGCCTATTCTATCTAGATAGACCTGCAGATATAATAATATGCACACAAAAAGCAAGACAAAGTAAGATGAAGTCACAAAAGAAAACAAAACGATGACAACAAAAAAAGTTCAGAAATATATATATATATATATATATGTAAATACATTTTAAAAATAATAAAGAAAAACCTGTAAATAGTTGAAGGTCTGTTTTTTGACCTCTAGGAGTGTCTTCCAGTTGAGTCAGATGGGGTGTCATGCCCTGGGCCCAAAGTTTTTCTTTGGCACTGCATTGGGACCTCCAGGCTCTGCTCCCCCAACTGCTCTGCTGCACAAACTTAGTGTTTTGCCCCAGTGTGGTGGGTTCAGACTGAGTGCAACTTTGACCTTGTGTCTCCAGTGTTGTCCCTTTAGGAGCTTGGGTCAGCAAGGGACGTTGTGTCTCATAGTGGAGCCAGCCATATGGTTTTCTCTAGGCATTGGCTGTTCTGAGTGGGAATATCATCTTCAAGGCTCAGTGGGCCAGGATGCATTCCACTCTCTCTTCCTCCCCCTTCATTTGCTTTCATTTGCTCTGGTCAGATATGTCCCTCTCCCTGAGCTGCAGCTTCAATGCTGTCCTCCAAAGCAAACTTACCTGGGGGAAGGGGCAGCTATCCACATAGTTGGGGTAGGGGCCAGACCCTCAGACCCCTCCACTGGCTCCCCACTCCATTCCATCATGCTGCATTCACATCCTGGAACATCAGGTTTAAATTTGTCCCTTTTTCCCTTTGGAGCTAGAAACAATACACTCCCCTCACCCTCCATTGTGGTTGGCTGCCATATTTAGTCCTAGATTTGGTCTGGCCCCTGCCATTCTACCTGGGCCTCATGCCAGAAATTTTTCAATATGCCCCTTTTGCATTTTTTTAAGCTTACCTTAGGGGATGCATGTTGTACTTGGCCTTTTGTGTTTGACTTAATTTACTTAGCATAATTTCCTCCAGTTTTTCCCATGTGGAAATATGCTTCATACATTCATCATAGCTTTTCAGTGGTGCATAGTACCCCCTTATATGTATGTACCATAGCTTTTTAATCCATTGAACAGTTGATGGAAATTTGGGTTGTCTTCAACTCCTTGGAATTGTAAACTGCTCTGCGATAAACAATGGAGCACAGATGTCTGTCTGTGTTCTGTTTCTTGCCTCCCCTGTGTAATATGCCCAAAAGGGGGATTGCTGGTTCATAAGGTAGCTCAATTTCCATCTGTTTGAATATTGCCTAATCAATTTCCATAGTGGCTGTACATACCTACAGGCCCACCAACGGTGGATGAAAGTTCCTGTCTCCCCACAACCCCTGATTTTGCTTTCAGATTTTGTGAATTGGGCTATCTGTGAGGGTGTTAGGTGGTAGCTCATTATTTTTTTTAATGTGCATTTCTCTTATGGCTAGTGATCAGGAACATTTTCTCATAAGTTTATTGGCCATCCAGATGTCTGCCTCTGTGAAACTTCTGTTCAGTTCCTTTACCCACCTCCTTATTGGGCATCTAGTTTGTTTTTTTCCTATTTGGAAGCTATCAGGGTACTGTATATTTAACAATAAAGCCTTTGTCTGATTTGTCATTGCTAAAGATGTTTTCACAGTCCGTTGGCTCTCTTATTACTCTCTTGGTGAATTCTTTCAATGTGCACAGGTTTTGTCTTCACCTTATCCCACTTGTCAATTTGTGCTTCCTCTGTGTTTGTGCCTTCCCCTATTTCTGATAACCTATGTATTTTCTGTGCCAAAGTTTTCAAGTTGGCCCCAAAACTTTCATTGGTGGCCCTAATAATTTGGAGTTTGACCTCGAGGTATATGATCCACTTTGAACTAATTCTTGTGCATGGAGTGAGATAAGGATCTTGCATTATTTTTCTGCAGGTAATAGATAATCTATTTTTTCCAGCGCCACTTGCTAAAAAGTGCATCTGCTTCCCATTTGATGTTTTTGGGGCCCTTATCAAAGATCAATTGTCTGTAGTGTGATGATTTTACTTCTGGGTTTTCAGTTCTTTTCTCTTGGTCTGAGTATCTATCATTATAACAATATCATGTGGTTTTGATCATTGTGGCTGTATAAGATGTGCTAAAGTCAGGTAAAGCAAGCTCTCCCACTGTGTCCTTCTTGAGGAGTTCTCTGCTAATTCTGGGCTTCTTCCCTCTCCACATGAAGTTGGTAATCATTTTCCATTTCTTTGAAGAAAGATGAGGGTAATTGTATCAGAATTGCATTAAACTTATATAGTGCCTTGGGAAGAACTGATATCTTTACTATATTGATTCCTTTGATCCATAAGCATTGGTTAGTCTTCTGTGGAGGTCTTTTATTTTTATTTTTTGTCTTTTTTGGGGGGGCATCACTGCCCTCTGGTGGTCGTGGGAGCTACCCAGCCTTGCTCTGGAGAGCCACTGCTGAATTTGAACCAACAAGCCCATGGTGGTCACTCTTGGTTTCTTATAATAGTGTTCTGTAGTTTTCTTCATATAGATCTTTTGTTCTTTTGGTCAGGTATATCCTTAGATATTTCAATTTGTGCTTGGCTATTGTGAAGGGTACCACCTTTTTGATCTCCTCTTCTGTGGTCTTATCTGAGGTGTATAGCAGTCCAATAGACTTCTGATTGTTGACCTTATTTCCTGGCACTCTGTCATACTCCTCTATTGCTTGTAATACTCCCCTTGTGGAGCTTTTGGGATTTTCCATATATGAAATCATATCATCTGCATTGAACAATAGTTTCATCTCTTTCTTCCCAGACAAACCTCTTTGATGTCTTTTCTTTACCTTATGCTGTTAGCTAAATCCTCCAGTACAATATTAAAGAAGAATGGGGGGGGGGGCGTTGCCCTGAGCCCCGGTGGCATAGTGGTTGAATGCGTGACTGCAGCCCATGGGCTTGGTGGTTCAAATCCAGCAGTGGCACTCCAGAGCAAGGCTGGGTAGCTCCAACGACCACCAGAGGGCAGTGATGCCCCCCCAAAAAGACAAAAACAACACAAAAAAAGAAGAATGGAGACAAGGGGCATCCTTGTCTGGTCCCCTTTTTCAGTGAGATTGTGTTCCTCTTTTCTCCATTGACTACCACATTGGCTATTGTTTTTTCACATATACCTTGTATTGTCTTGAGGAATTTTCCTTCCATTCTTTTCTTCCTCTGTGTTTGTGCCTTCCCATATTTCTGATAACCTATGTATTTTCTGTGCCAAAGTTTTCAAGTTGGTCCCAAAACCTTCATTGATGGCCCTAATAATTTGGAGTTTTACCTCAAGGTATATGATCCACTTTGAACTAATTCTTGTGCATGGAGTGAGATAAGGATTTTGCATTATTTTTCTGTTTTTTAAACAGGAATTAGTGTTGGGTGTTGTCGAATGCTTTTTCCACATCTATTGATGTTACCATGTGGTTCTTATAATCTTTCATGTCAATGTGGCAAATGATACTATTGGTCTTTCGTATGTTGAATCATCCCTGCATCCTGGGAATGAACCCACTTGGCCATGCTGAATTATTTGTTTTATATACTTTTGTATTGTACTAGCCAGTATTTTGTTAAGAATTTTTGCATCAATGTTTATTAGGGGTATTGGTCTGTGGTTCTCCATTCTTGTGGGATCCTTGCCTGGTTTCAGTATCAGTGTTATACTAGCTTCATTGAAGGAGTTCAGGAGTTTGCCATCTTTTTCTATATTTTGGAAGAGTTTGTGTAGGATTGGTGTCAGTTCTTCCCTAAAGGATTGGTAGTATTTTCCTGTGAAGATCTGGCCCAGGAGTTTTTGTTGTTGTTGTTGGTAATCCCTTGATAACCTTTTATATTCCTTCTATTGCTATGGGTCTGTTGAGATTCTTGATGTCCATCAGGAATGGTCTAGAGAGGGACTGTTTTTTCAAGAATTTGCCCATGACTTCCAAGTTGTTGAATTCATTGGAGTACAGTTCTTCATAATACTGTGTAATTATTCTTTTGATTTCATTAAGGTCTGTTGTAATGTTCCCTCTTTCATCCTTCATTCTTACAAATGAAATTTGTTCCCACCTTTCTTTGATTAGGTTTGCCAGCGGTTTGTTGGTTCTGGTTATACTTTCAAAGAACCAACTTGTAGCAGTATTAATTTTTCCATTGTTTTCTCATTTTCCCTCTTCTGAATATCAGCCCTGATTTTATTATTTCCTTTCTTTTGCTATTAGTAGGCTTGTCCTGCTGACTCTGCTGTAGTTGTTGTAAATTTTATTCCAGCATATCAATCATGAGATTCTTTTCCTTTTCAGGAGTGCATGTATTTCTATGAAACTTCCTCTGACAACTGCCTTTGCTGTTTAGGTATGTTGTCTTTTCATTCTCGTTGACTTCTAGAAATTTCCTAAATTCATCTCTGATCTGGGCCAGTATGCACTCCTTTTGCAATAGAGAGTTATTCATCCTCCAATTATTTGCTGTTGCTTTCTTCATCTTCCTTTTGTTGATTTCCAGCTCTATGGCACAGTGGTCAGAAAGAGAGAGAGAGAGTTCTGTATGATAGCAATCTGCTTACTTTTATGTAGATTCACCTTATGCCTCAGCATATGGTCTATCTTCGACTATGTGGCATGAAGGATTGAAAAGAATGAATTTATTTTATATTTAGATGAAACTCTGTAGCTAACTTACCAAGTCAAATTGTCTAATTGTAGTGTTTAGATCTCTAACCTCTGTGCAGTTTCTTTCCCTGTGATCGATCTTTCTCAGAGAGCAGTGTGTTGAAATCACCCACTATAATTGTTGAGGCTGTGATTTCTTGGCTTCTTTGAAGGACACTGCCTTCTTGATCTCCTCTTCTTTGGTCTTGTTCAATCTATATAGCAATCCTTGTATCCAACCACTCTTCCATATTTTTCTATCACTGCCAGCACTCCTGATGTGGAACTTTTGGGGTCTTCGATGTCTAGCATAATAAATATATATGTGCCTAATGAGAGACCTGTAAAATTTGTCAAACAAATTCTTCAAAAAATATAGAAATCATAGACTCAACAATCATAGTATGTGAATTTAGTACCCTGCAATCAGAGAAAGATAGAGCATGAGTAGATGGACAAAGAACTTGAACAGAAGTTTCACCAGAAGTGAACCCAAATGGTTCATAAACAGATGAGAAAATGTTCCCGTTCACTAGACATCAGATGAATGCAAATGAAAACAACTGAGTTACTACCTAACCCTCTCCCCAGAGGATAGCTCAGTTAAAAAAATCAGAAAGTCTTAGAAAGATAGGAATAGAAGGACAGTTTCTCAAGTTAACACAAGCTATCTATGAAAAGCCAACAGCTAACATCATTGTCAATGGAGAGAAGACCAAACAATCCCATTGAAAAAAGGACCAGATAAGGATGCCCCTTATCCCCACTGCTATTCAATATAGTGCTAGAGGTCCTAGCTAATAACATAAGACAACGGGAAGACATAAAAGGTATCCAACTGGGGGAGGAGGAAGTGAAATTACCATTATTTGCAGATGACATGATTCTGTACATCGAAAATCCCAAACACTCCACAACTGGAGTACTAACAGTGATAGAGGAATATGGAAATATGGCAGGGTACAAGATAAACAAACAGAAGTCAATTGGACGGCTGTATACAGCCAACAAGACCATGGAAGAGATCAGGAAGGCAGTACCATTCACAATAGCCAAAAATAAATTGGAATATCTAGGGATATATCTAACAAAAAACATGAAAGATCTGTACAAGGAAAACTATAAAGCCTTTTTACAGGAAACCAAGTATGACCTTCATAAATGGAGAAATATTCCATGTTCGTGAGTTAGAAGACTCAATATAGTAAAGATGGCTATCCTACCCAGGGCACTTTATAAGTTCAATGCCACCAATGCTACCAATTCAAATACCAACAGCCTTCTTCAGAGAACTGGAAAAACTGGTAACCAGCTTCATATGAAGGAGAAAAAAGCCCAGAATTAGCAGAGATCTCCTCAAGGAGAAAGACACAGTTGGAGGGCTTGCTTTACCTGACTTTCACACCTACTACAAAGCCACAGTGGTCGAAACAGCGTGATATTGGAATAATGACAAATACGCGGACCAATGGAAAAGAACAGAAAAACTAGAAATAAAACCATTAGCATACAGACAACTGATTTCGACAAGGGCCCCAAGAGCATCAAGTGGGACAGTGACTCTCTATTTAACAAATGGTGCTGGAAACAATGGAAATCCACATGTAGAAAAATGAAACAGGATCTCTACCTCACCCCATGCACAATAATAAACTCAAAGTGGATCAAAGACCTGGAAGTAAAACCCCAAACCATCAGGACCATTAGTGGAAGAATAGGGGAAAATCTAGAACTTTGGCCCAACGAATACAAAGGCTGACTACAATAGAACAGGGTACACACACAGGAGATATTGAAATTGACCAATGGGATTTAATAAGGATAAAACACCTGTGTGCATCAAAAGACTTTACCAAGAGGTAAAGTTACCAAGAGGGTAACTAGGGAATCCACAGACTGGGAGAGGATTTTTAGCAATGACACAACAGACAAAGGGCTGATCACAAAAATCTACAATACCCTTCTTGTCAGCAAAAAGAAGAAATCAGTTAACCCTTTGAAGAAGTGGGAAAAAGAACTAAGAAGAAGTTTCACTAAGAGGGACACCCATATGGCCAATAAACATATGAGAAAATGTTCCTGATCACTAGCCATCAGAGAAATGCAGATCAAAACAACTATGAGATACCATCTAACACCTTTGCGGTTAGCCCAAATCAGAAAAACGGAGAGCAACAAATGCTGGAGGGGATGTGGCGAAATAGGAACACTTGTACATTGCTGGTGGTCCTGTAGATATGCACAGCCGCTATGGAAAGCAGTCTGGCGATACCTAATGAAAATGGAGATTGAACTACCTTATGACCCAGCTATTTCTCTACTGGGTATACCCAGGAGAGGTAAGAAATAAACCACGGCCAGCGGTGTGCACGCCAATATTTATTGCAGCGCAATTCACTATCGCAGAGAGTTGGAAACAATCTAAATTTCCATCGGTAGACTAGTGGATCAGCAAACTCTGGCACATCCACACAATGGAGTACTATGCTTCACTCAAAAGTACTGATGAGCACATGAAACATGTCTTCCCATGGGAAGAGCTGGAGGAAATTATGTTAAGCGAAGTGAGTCAAACACAAAAGGAGAAGTATAGCATGAGCCCACTGAGGTAAGTGTAACCAATATGGTAGATATAGAAGGGAAGCCTCCTATAACATAACAGTTGGTCAGAGATCCAGTGAAAGGGGAGGAGGTGGAACCAAACCCAGGGATGTACATGTTGGACACAGCAAAGCAAGGGAAGATGAAAGGAGGACAGAGAAAAAGGAAGTTTGAAAGTAAAAGGTTAACGGAGGGAACAGGGCACTAACTCACCCAGGGGGAGAGTCTCCACAGAAGTCTCCAGGGTCTTGTCTCCACAGAAGCTGAAGCGGGTGTGCAGATCCCACCATGCAGCACCCGACCGTGAGGACGGCGGTGTAAGGAGGTGAAAAGAAAGAGCTACACGGCCGGCCATCACCAGAGCCAGACTCACTCAATGGAAGTCAGTGTGGCAGAGAAAACATGCCACACGCACATGGAGACAGACAGCGACAAAGGATATCTTGGGAGACACACAGCAGGGAAGCAAGGCGGTCTGAGTCCCCAAAATGGACCAAATCAAGAAGGGAGCACTCCTGGATGGACAGTCCGGAGGAGAGAACAACTGGTCCGAGGGCTCCTAACAGCCGTGGGGGGAAAGGGGCATGGACAGACTCAGGGATGGGGGGAACAACCAGTGGTCTGCAAACGGTGAGGAGGGGAGGAGGGGAGGCCTAATAGGGCCAAAGTAATGTAACAGAAAGGAAGTTGTGAAACTCAAATGAAGACTGACCACAAAAGAGGGATGGGAGGAAGGCAGAAGGAAATAGAGGAAGGAATAAGAAGACAAAGAGCACAAGAAGGCAGAGAGGTCTAAACACAAGCATCTATGGATGTAATAATAATTATCTATGAAAAGGTGGGAATAAATTCAGGAGCATATAGTTATAGGCTTAGTACTAAGGCAGCAGCTGGACCTTGGGCTCCCACCCAGTCACTCCCTCAGTGCAGGAACATTTTGGTCTATGAATCTGGCCATGATGTTCACCGGCCCAATATAATCACTGAAGTCAAATAGGCACATAAATGAATGTGGTGAAGAAAACGGATGGCACCCAGATATCAAAAGATATACAGTCTGGAGGCTCAAAGCCTGAAGATAAACAGCCGACTAGCCAAGAAGTACCTAAGTCCACACAAGAGAAGCACACCAGCCAGTGTGGCTGAGAGGAGTCAAAAGGATCAGACCTCAGGCATCAAACAGGAAAAAACCAATATTACTGTCTATGCACTTTCCTGAGATGATCAATGAGAACAAGTGGGGACAGGAGAAAGAGTGGTGAAGATGGCTAATGGTACCCGGCTCTCAAGGCCTGAGGCCTCAAAGGCCTGAGGATGAGGAAACAGTGCAACGAGGCCGACCATAGAAGAAGCCCACCAGCCTGTGCGACCACGAGGAGTGGAAAGAACCAGGCTATCAAACATCAAAGAACAAAAACCATATCGTTAAGTGCCCACCAACCTGTCATGATTGTTGAGGACAAAAGGGTGCAGAGACAGACAGAGCTGAGGAAACTGATGGCGCCCAGTCACCAAACGAGAAAGTAACTGGGATCTTAAAGGCTAGAAGGGCAACAAGTGGCCGTCCAGCGCAGAAACAGCAAAGTCCACAAAGAAGAAGCGCACCAACTTGTGTGATCACGAGGGGTCGAAGGGTGCAGACATCAAACATCAAAGAACAAGGATTAAATCAGTAAGAATGAGGGGGAGAGCAGACACCCCTTTACAGGAGAGTCATGGGGAGAGATGGGCCAGTGAGGTAGCAATGAAGCTTAAAACCTTCCTCTATTTCCTGAAGGTTTCCTCCCCGCAACCATCACAGCCCCAAATCTGCCCTGCAGTTCCAGCTGGACTGGAGGAGGTGCACTGGTGGAGGTGGGAACTGGAAAAAAGGGAACTTGGGGTGGATGGACCCCTTGGGGTCAGTGGCGGGAGTGAAGTTGCTGGATGGGTGGAGGGAGGGTAGGGTGGAGAGAGGAAGCCAGCTGTGGGGATCTGCAGACT
>PVJH01047688.1:0-11214 GCA_004026705.1 Nesogale talazaci | reverse complement strand
GTGTCCGGTCCTGAGCAGCTTAGGAGGGCCATGGTGGAGGAGGAGGCACCATGCCAGCCCTCAGAGAGCTGCCAAGCCCCACTTGGCTCCCATCTCAACCTCCAAAGAGCAGTGAGGCGGGCAGAAACTGGGCAGAGGGTTCTGAGGCCTACCAAGGCTCTGGGAACTTGAGGAAGTTACTCTTGTGTGGGCCAAGGGCTTAGAAGACAGCAGGGCCAGTGGCCAGGAACCATAGCTGACCACTGAGAGCTGTTCCCAGGGCCAGGACCACAGACCAGCCTTTCAGCTGCCCAGTCCTAGCCTCTGCTGCCCAGTGCCTCCCGCCTGTTTCTGGAAGAGGCAGGAGCAGAACCCTCTGCCAGCACCACCTGGCCGTGAGCTGCACAGACCGTCCAGCCCTCCCGTTCGCCCTGTTCACCACCCCGCTACACACACACCCTCCTGGCAGGCCCTGTTAGATTAAAAGATAAAGAGCATAAAATAGCTCAACGGTATTGTGTATTGTTTTGGATAACCACTCGGGTATAGGCTAGATCCAGGGAGAGTGGGGAGGGGTGGCAGGAATACTCCAGACCCCCAACAAAATACCCAATTCTCCTGCAGCTGGTCTTGCTAAGTCACAGCCCCTACCTGGCAAGTCCTGAGGAGGCTCCTGGTGGGTGGGTATGACCCGAGTTTAACCTGTGCAGCTGAGAGGAATGTGACAGCTTTACAGCCCTGTAAAGCTAACCAGACCTGTACACGGTTAAACAACCTTATCTGACATTCCTTTTCCTTCCTACATAAACCTGGCCACTCATCACCCTCATTCTCAAACAGCCATGTCACTCTGAGCAGTGTGCTGGGAGCGTACACACAGGCTTCTCCTTGGTTCCCATGGTAACCCTGGGAGACAAGTACCATTACTCCCCACTGTCCACGGAGGAGGAAACTCAGCCCCAGAGGGGCGACGTAAAAGAGCTCAAAGACACATAGCTGGAAAGCGGCCAATGGAGCCTGGATACACAAAGGCTGTTGGCTCCACTCTCCAGCGCAGCGCGGCACGCGGCTCTTTGCAGAATACCCCAGCAATCGCATTTCAGGCCCCTTGGCCGGGCCTCTTGCTAATCAGTTTGTGGTAACTCCATGGTGACCGGTAGCTAGCATGTCAACTTGCACTTGTGGGTGGACAGTCCAACCTGTCAATCAGGAGCTAGCATGTCAACTTGCACTTGTGGGTGGACAGTGCAACCTGTCAATCAGGTCACGGCCTGATGACGCCTCCTGGGAGCGGTGTGTGGCTTTTTTAATAAGAGAGGCATTGGGGATCTTTCGGTCCCTTTGGTCTCCTGGCCTGCGGGACTCTGTCTGTCTGCCTCAGGGGATGGCGCCATGTGGCTCTCCGACTCGGAGAGCAAATGCAGACGCTCTCGGCACCCTGCATGGCTCCACGCGTCTCAGCTCCCACGCCCCTGGACCTCCCTGCACCCGCTTCACCTTCCCACGTCATTGGCTTGCAGCCACGTGTGTCCAGAGAGGGCTGGGGGCGGGAGGTGCCTGCATGGCCCGGGCACCTGGGCGTGACCTCTCCACCTGGCGTGCATGCATTCAGCAACGAGCAGGATGAGTTTTCTTTCCAAATAAGAAGGGATGGAGGCGGGGGCCAGTGCGCTGACAGATGAAAGATAGCGGACAGTAGGGAGCTGAAGGTTGGGCAGAGGAGGGAATGTGGCTGCTAGCCAGAGATCTGGACTGCAGGGTCAGGGGACCTGGAGGCAGGGCGCGGAGCAGAACTTGGTCTGGTCTTGGCCGTGCATAGTGAGCTGGAACTGAGTCCATTTCCCAGGACAGCACGGTGATCAGCCTGCCCACCCTCCCCTCCCCTTCCCGTCCATCAGAATGACAGCCTGAGGGAAGGGGGTGGGCACGGATAGCGTGGATGACCCAGCTCCAGTGAGGGAACCTCTGGAATTGCATGTGAAAGGAGATAAATAAACAAGTAAATAAGGGCTTGTGGGGGTGGGGTGAGGTGGGGGTGCGATCAGGAAGCTGATGTCAAGGAGTGCAGGAAGAAAATGTTTTGACACTGACTTTAGCAGCTATTGTACAAAGCTGCTGGATGTGACGGAACTATCAAATGGTATGGCGTCTGTAAGAACTCTCTGGGCTGAGCCCCAGTGACGGTGTAGTGGTTGAGTGTGGGACTGCGGTCCACAGAGTTGGTGGTTCAAATCCAGCAGCAGCTCTCCAGGAGCAAGGCTGGGCCTCCCACTCCCACCAGAGGGCAGTGATGCCCCCCCCAAAAAAAAAGAACTCCCAATAAAAAAATGAAAGAAACAAAAACAAAGAAGGCTCTGGGTAGTACTGGGCCCAGGGGCTTGCATTGGGCTGGGCTGCCATTTCACTTTAATATGACTTCTTGATCTTAAAGTCCTTTTGTGCGTGTATGCATACATATAGTCAGTGACATATATTCAGTATACGTACATATACCGAATATGTCACTGAATACATATGTTTTCTAAACAAACCCAGCCTAAAACTCCAGTGAGGTGCACTTACCATGGGGGCATGATCAGATTGGAAAGCAACTAATGTCATGGGGAAGGTGAGAAAAAAAAAAAATCCCAGAAGAAGAAGACCTCTTTCCCGCCTTCTTTGTCCATCTCTCCACATGGGTGGACAAAGGAGCTGGTCTGAGACCGGAGTGTAGCTTGTTAAAAGATCAACTGCAAGATGAGCCGGTGTGGGTGCAGTCGCGCACCCATGAAACACAACTTTCCTCTAGCCCTTCAGTGTTTCCTTCCCTCCACTCTCCTGACCTGGCTTCTACCTCACAAATCGCATTAGACCAGAGCATGCACACTGCTCCAGATAAGAGAGAGATAAAACCCTCAGGGCCAACCCGGAGAGCAGAGATACCAGGAGGATTAGGGAAAGGGGAGGGGTCGATCACCGGGACAATCTAGAGCCCCCCCTCCCCCCAGAGGAACATATCAAGGAGAATGGAGGTGAGGAGGGTGACGTAAGTATGGAAAAAGTAACCTATAACGCATCAAGGGCTCGTGAGGGAGGGCGGGTCGGGGAGGGAGGGGGAAGAAATGGGGAGCTGACATCAGGGGCCCAAGTGGGAAGAGACTGCTGTAAGATGACGATGGCAGCCTAGGTGCACATGTGCCTGACACACTGGAGGAACGTGTGGATTGTGATGAGAGATGGGAAAGCGATGGACGTATTAAAAGAAACAATAAAAGGTCAGCGGCGGCTGAAGGTTGATGCCTGAGTGTTGGTGATGTCTTGAGCCTCCCGGGAGCTTCAGGAATGTCCAGATGTGCTGGGGACTTCAGAAAGCCCGGGGTGGGGGGGGAAGAAAGAGCACGAGATTACCCATGGTGCCCTTGGGTGGAGGAGAGAGCGTGTTGCCTGAGTTCATGTTGGTAGTGGTAGGAGTACTTGCAAAAGGCCTTCAATAATTGTACAACGCAAGGAGTATGATCAATGGCACTGCGTTATTGTGTATATTTTTGCCACACTTTGAAAAAAACCATTACATGAATAACAGTGGGTATAAAAAGAAAATGCTCTAAAACTGAATGTGGCGACAAGCGTGCCACTCTTGTGGATGTGGAATCATTGGACTATATGACATGTGGGTGAAGTGCTAATAAAACTGCTATATAATTTTTTTTTTTTAGGCATCACTGCCCTCAGGTGGTGGGAGCAGGAGGCCCAGCCTTTGCTCCTGGGAGCTGGAATTGAGCCTCCAACCCAGTGGGCCGCAGTCCCACGCACAACCACTACGCCACCGGGGCTCAGCATAAAAATTTTTAAAAGGTCCCCATGAACTTTTGGAAACGCCCTTGTCTCTGGTTTGCAGAGTGAGGGTGGAAGCCAACGTGGCTAAGAGTGCGGGTGTCAGGAGTGCCGTGCCCAGTGAGCTAGGTAAGCACAGGCTCATTTGAGCTGACTACCAATTTGTGAGCTTAGAGAATGGCCTTGACCCTAGTGCTGGAGCGTTGGGAGGGGCCCACGCCAGATCTCGGAGCAGACACTTGGAGGCAGTGAGGCGGCAGTCGTGCACTGCGGGTACTAAGTGAGCACAAGGAAGCCCCGTTTACCTAGTTTGTTGGGTAATCTGACACTGGGCAGAACAAACATTTCAGACGCACAGGAGAGAGGCTTCCAGGCAGAGAGGTCGCCGCACAGCGGGACCTGAAGGGGGGTGGCCAGACAGGAAACAGCTAACTGGCTTTAAAGCGAGGTTGACATGAACTAGCCTCTGCAGCCAATCACAGAGATGGCGTGAGAGCCAGCCTACATTGTACTGACAGATCTGGCAGACAGTGAGAACTGGGGGCTGCTCGGTATTGTTACGTTCTTAATGGCTTTCCAATCCAGGAGACCAAACAAAAACAGTCCCACTGAGTCCCAGCAATTTACATCCTGGGACATGGCGCCCTACCGTCAAGAAGTACCTTGTGATAGTTATGTAATCAGTCGTCAATTTGAGGATGGAGAGTGGAGGGGTGGGGGCTAGACTGTCAATCAGAAGATAGCCAAGGAGGCCTCTGTGTGGGCATGGCCTTTCCAAGGAATCTGGGAATTCCCGTATTGCCTCCTTGGAGGTAGGAGACACTTCTCTCTCTGCTCACTTCCTGAGAGACATTCCTGAGGAGAAGCCACGTGGAGATCCCTGCCAGCGCTGAGACATGCACTACCACTGGATCCAAAAACTTTCTATCCATTGACTGGTGATCGTCCTGCCTTCAGCGCCCTGCATTGCCTGTGTTTTGTGAGTCTGAAGAGGACTTTATAGATTGGTATTGGACATGAGGGCCAATATCAGACTTCTGGGCTTGGACTAGACTGGGTTGGGATGCTTTCTTAATGTACAATTGCCCTTTATAGAAAACTTTCTCTCATACCTACATGAGTCTCTAGGGATTTGTTGTTTCTCTAGTCTACCCAGACTAACACATATGTTAGTTAGAGCAAATATCTGTCCTCGAGGTTCATTCTTTCCTTGATGTATGTGATCTTAACCTGCTTTTCTTCCTAGCTGGCTTCCTTGGTCTATGTTTAAATTAACAATATAGTCCTACAGCGGTAGATAACTTAGCCTATATGTTCCAGGAACACATGCACATGGGAAAGTTAGAACGTTAACAATCAGGGATGATGGTTCAAGTGTTTAAATACGTAGTATCTACCTCATCTTTTTAGATAAAGATTGGTAGGAGTGGGAGGCCCAACCTTGCTGCTGCGGGAATTGAACCACCAAGCCAGTTGGCCGCAGTCCCACACTCAACCACTACGCTACCGGGGCTCAGCCAAGATTGATTTAAAATACTTATGAAAAACCATTCTCGCATCTGCTTCTCTCAAGATGTCCCTGAGGAATTGCCAGTATTTCTTACGCTAGGGTAAGGAGGACAAGGGTGCCATACAGGGGAGGCGTGGTCAGAGCCTAACATCAAGGCTGCGGGCAGTGCTGAAGGGCTATGTGCCGGGGTTCCCAGCCAGGGGAGGCGTGGCCCTAGAGGCCTGGGCCCAGGGCACAGTGCTGGGAGGGAAGCAGAGCGGCACAAGCTTGTGACTGCAGGACACTGGGCTCTGCACAACGGGTAGGGCCCAAGAGGCATCTAGTGTCCGAACCAGGTGCCCTGTCTGCCCTGGGCGGTGTCTTTGGCCAACATCTGGGCTGGCAGCGGGAGTTTCTGCTGGAAGGGGAGGTTTGAGGCTCCCCTTCTGTGGGTAGCAGCCACTTGGGTCCTGGCACAGAGGGGCCCTGGGCTGCCACTCTCAACCCTCCTGACAGCCAGAGAGAAAGGCCCCCCGCCTGCCAGCCTGCATCCAGACTCCTCACTCAGCCTCCTCTCTCTCTGGTGCCACCCTAGAGGACCTCTTTGCACCCAATCTGGGGGGCCTCGAGGACAGGGGAGCTGGGTACCTCAATGGGGGCCTCAAGAAATGCCCAATGGATAGTAGAACCCCATGATTGTGCCGATTAAATCTGTCATTCTTTTTTAATTGTAGAAGCACACGGCTCCATCCAGACCTTCGTCCATTCTTCCTTACTGCTCATTTACTTGTATAAACCAAATACATTGGGGCTCAGATTGGCTTCTCACAACGCCCCTTTGGGTATTTTTATTCATTAATTCATGAGGGGAGAGAAGGGCAAGCGAAGGAGTGGCTGGGACCCCTTTGGTTTATACGGGCCAGCCCTGTTTGGCTTGGTTTATACCAGTTCGGTAGGGGTGGGTGGGGTTATGAGAGTCTAGGACAGTGGTTCTCAACCTGTGGGTCACGACCCCTTTGGGGAGGTTGAACGACCCTTTCACAGCAGCAAAATGACAGTGATGAAGTAGCAACGGAAATAATTTTATGGTTGGGGGGTCACCACAACACGAGGAACTATATTAAAGGGTCGCGGCCTTGGGAAGGTTGAAAACCACTGGTCTAGGATAAGCCTGGGGGTGGACATCAGCAAAGAGGGGAGCCGGGGGAGCCTGTGGCCCAGAGACCCTCAGGAACCACACCCCACTAGCCCTAAAGCTGAACACAAAAGAAAAGGCGGGTAGGGTACCGGTCAAGGTGAGGCACAGGGCGGGAGCCATGGCCTTTCAAAAGTTGGAATCTAGACAGGTAGTGACTACATTAGGGGGGCAGCAGAGATCAGGGAGGTCCCAGGTGAGGTGATGAAGCTTCCTCGAGGGAGGGGTTGGACTCCATATCACCACTCCCACCCCCACCACCTCTACCTCCTGGCTGAGAGGAGAAGGAAGGGACTCTAGCCGGAGCGGCTGGGCCATCCCTAGAGACCGTCCAGAGGAGATGGCCACCACCAGTTAATTTTCATCCAAACCACGTCTCTCCCTTCTCCTGCACCGAGTAAGGAAAGCATGCCTCTCCGATTTAGGGGTGCGGGTGTGCCTGGGATCAGAGAGTTAAGCTGAGGAGCCCCCAGGATGTGAGCTCACCCTCACTAGTCAGGGGGAGACGTCGTGTAAAAGGCATGGGGGCTTCCCTGTGACCTTCACCACCCCCACCACCCCTCCCCTCCTTTCTCCTAGGCCACTCTACTGCTTGGCTGGGGCCCGTCATTTGTTTCAGATACCACACAGGCTTCACAGACCAAACACCCAGCGATGGGGTTGATTAGAGACGCTAGGGGCCCCTGGAGGGGGTCATGGGTGATGTGTTGATCTGCTGCTAACAGCCAGGTCAGTGGTTCGAAACAACCAGCTGTCTGGAGGCAGAAAGAGGATGCTTTCCATTCCTGTAAAGAAGTGCAGCCTTGGAAAGCCGCAGGGGTGGTTAGGAGGAAGGACGGACGTGATGGCAGTGAGTTTCGTAGTGGCGACCGGAAATCAGCCGTCGAAGACAGGAAGTGATCAGTAAGCACTGAGGATGCAGTCACCCGTCCACAGCTGAGCCTCTCTGGTCTCAGAACTCTTCACCGTGGGGTCCCCTGCCTCTGCCTCCGTCAGCCAGGAAGCCAGTCAGCCGTTCTACTGCTCAGCTGCCTTTCCCCGACACGGACTCATCGTCTCATTGCCTGGGTCTCCAGTCTCAGCCGGGCTCTGCGCTCTGCCCCCTGGTCTTGGCCTCTGCCACAGCAGAGATCTCAAACATGCTCCACGGGTGTCTCTTTTTCCTGGCGGGTCCTCTGATTTCTCTGTGCTCCTGCTTCCTTCGGAGAAGGCTTACTCTTTCGGGAGGGGTGTTTTGTCTTTCAGTAGACCATGTCCCACGCCCAAGGAAACAAAAGGTGGTGACTTGAGTCACGCTCTCTACTAAGGTGGAGACTCAGAGGACATCCCACCTACATCCCATGACACAGGACTTCCTCCAAATGGGATTAAATCCACTGGCATAGAAGCTAGAGTTTATAATACAATACATCAGGGAGTGTGGCTTGCAGGGCCATATTAATTGACTACATCTCACAGTTAGAAACCCCAAAGTGGGGGTGGGGTTGAGAGCCAAGGACAGGGGTGGGGGCTATGAAGACAGAACAGAATCAGGGCAAGGGACAAGCAGTGAATGACTGGACACACACACACTCACTGTTCGACAGGGAAGATATGGGTTAGCCCTGGTGGCGCAGTGGGTGTGTGTGGGATTGTGGCCCACAGGGTTGGCAGTTCAAATTCAGCAGCAGCTCTTCAGGAGCAAGGCTGGGCTTGGTGGGGGCCATGGAGGAGAAGATATGGGTGGAGTTCAGTCCGTTGATCAGGTCTCAGCTTGATGACCTCCTTTGGAGGTGTGACTAAGATAAATGGCTATGGAAGACAGCGCCCTCTCCCTCTTTGCCTTCTCCTCCTGTTGACCCTCCTCACGGAGGCCAGCCCTAGCATGCCCTCACTGCCTTTGGAGTCACAAAACTCCATCCCCCACCCCCCACCTGTGATCTTCCTGCATTCTGCATCATTGCATGTGCCTGCGTGAGTCTGAAGGGGGGCTTATGGACTGGTATGGATGTATGGACTTGTGTTGGACTGGACTGGAATTGCCTCTTGGTAGACAGTTCTTTCTTATCCATACACGAGTGTCTCTGGGTTTGTTTCTCTGGTCAACCGGGACTGGCACCCACCTCCGCCTCCACCCGCCTGAACCAAATCAAACTCACGGCGATGGGTCGGTTCCAAATCAGCACCGTGTTGCGGAGCAGAGTCAAACGACCCACAGAGTCTCCCAGCTCCACGGCAATGCTTTACAGGAGCTGCCAGTCACAGCGCACCCCCCCCCCCCGAGCTGCTGTGGTAATACTATTTGTAGAAGCATTAATACCAGACCAAAATCAAGGAGCTAAAGATTAAGACTGTCTCACATGTACAACTCTTCCAGGATGCTAATCCGCTCCATTCTTCCCCCTTCCCTCTGTCATGTGAGCATATTTCCTCACGTCTCTGGGTTCCGCCCCAGGAGCTCATGAAGGTGGGGGGGGGGGGGCGGCGGTGATGGCTCACGCTGCAGTGGGTGCTGTCAGATCCCAGACCCGAAAGTCAGGCAGAGAGGGTGCCAGATGCAGGGTCCAGAGCCAGAAGCCCCAAAGGTCCCAAAGTCGCAGATAGGGTCTTCTTGCTTTTATCAAAGCTCAACCAGGAAACGGGACTGGCTTTGAAGGAGGGATTGGCTTTGAAGGAGGTGTGGTTTTTATCTTTTTGCACCTCATACCCAGGAGGACGCCAAAGATGGGACTGGCGGTCACGCCCTCTGGTAGGGTCTACAGATGACCCCAGAGAGACCAAGGGCGTGGCTTGGTTCACTCCCTCTGTTTAAAACTCACTGCCGGGCTGAGCCCCGGTGGCATAGTGGTTGTAGTGGTTGTGCGCGGGACTGCGGCCCACTGGGATGGAGGTTCAATTCCAGCTCCACAGGAGCAAAGGCTGGGCCTCCTACTCCCACCACCAGAGGGCAGTGAGGCCCCTCCCCCCCCCAAAAAAAACCTCACTGCCAAGGAGTCCATCCCAACCCTCAGTAGAACCATCTCTGGGGTATTCTGAGAGACGGCTGCTCTTTATGGGAGGAGAAAGCCTCGTTTTTCACCTGCTGCACGGTTGGTGGTTTCACACTGCTCACCTTGTGACTAGCAGCCACACGAGGGACCACTCGTCCGGCAGGGCTCCTGTGGTAGAGAAAGCCCTCCACAATGAGATGGTGGTCACAGGCATGGCGTACAGAACACTGATATATCACATAAGGAATGATGCCTCCAAGGGCCACATGACTCCAGTTCCACACCTGATTCACTCGAACCACTAACCCTCTACTTAGCAGTCAAGTGTTTTCACTCCTTGCCTCCGGGACAGGGTAGAGTTGCCAAGTTCCCACTAAACTGGAATCCTAACCACAGGCACAGAGGCACATATTATTATCTCTGCAGGTCTATCTTGAGAAGATAAGCAGAATAAACAATCTGTAGCAGAAAAGAAGATCTATGGTTCTGGGGGCACATGGGAAAGGGAAAGGCAGGGAGGAAGTGGGTTTTAACAAACCCAGGGACAAGGGAACAACAAGTGATCTAAAATTGATGATGTGGAGGGTGTAGGAGACCTGGTAGAGCTTGATCATGGGCAAAGTAACCAAGAGGAATTACTGAAACTCAAATGAAAACTAAGCATGATAGTGGGACAAGAGGAAAGTAAAAGGAAATAGAGGAAAGAACTAGGAGGCAAAGGGCATTTGTAGAGGCCTAAATACAGGCATGTACATATGTAAATATACTTATATATGATGATGGGAAAATAGATCTATGTGTATATACTGATAGGGTTAATATTAAGGTAGTGAATGGACATTAGGCCTCTACTCAAGCACTCCCTCAAGGCAAGGGCACTTTGTTCTATTAAACTGGCATTCCATGATGCTCACCTTCCTAATACGATCGCTGAAGATAAAGAGGGTGCATAAGCAAACGTGGTGAAGAGGGCTTAGGGTACCTGGATATCGAAAGATATAGTGTCTGGAATCTTAAAAGCTTGAAGATAAACAAGTGGCCATGTGTGGTCATGAGGTGTCAATTGGATGTATCAGACATCAAAGAACAAAAATTCATATCATTGTGAATAAAGATAATATGGGAGTGGAGACCCAAAGCCCATCTGTATACAATTGGACATTCCCTTACAGAAGGGTCTCAGGGAGGAGACGAACCAGTCAGGGTGCGATGTAGCACTAATAAAACGAACATCTTTCCGCTAGTTCTTTAGTGCTTCCTCCCTCCCCCCACTATCCTGATCACAATTCCACCTTACAAATCCAGCTAGCCCAGAGCATGTACACTGGTACAGATAAGAGCCAGAAACACGGGAAATCCAGGACAGATTAAACCTCTCAGGACCAATAACGAGAGTAGCGAAACCAGGTGAGTAAGAGAAAGGTAGGGGGAGAAAGAGGAAACCAATCACAATGATCTACATATAACCCCCCTACCTGGGGATGAACAACAGAAAAGTGGGTGAAGGAAGATATCAGTCAGTGTAAGACATGAAAATATTATAATTCTAAATTATCGGGGCTGAGCCCCAGTGGTGTAGTGGTTGAGTGCGGAACTGCAGCCCACGGGCTTAGCGGTTCAAATTCAGCAGTGGCTCTCCAGAAGTAAGGCTGGGTAGCTCCCATGACCCCTAGAAGGCAGTGATGCCAAAAAAAATAATAATTTCTAAATTATCAAGGATTTGTGAGGGAAGGGGCCTTTGGGTGCCTATTGGTGGGGTAAAAATGAGC
>PVJH01047687.1:0-12431 GCA_004026705.1 Nesogale talazaci | reverse complement strand
ACTACATCAGTATGTTTTATTTCATTATCTTTGCACTTTTTCTAAGATCTGCTTGTGCAATCTTGTAATTTTCATTTACCTATCACTTCAAAAGTCTCATAATTATTTCATTAGGAGAAAAAAACCTTGAAATCTTATAGGGCTAATACAAAAACAACACACATTTTGGGAAACTCATGTTTGACACTGATGTTTTTGTTTATTTTAAACTTTTGTATGTTGCCTCTTAAAATCCTCTTAAACATCTAATCAATCTCAATGGATAGGTGAAATATGTATGAGAACTTAGTCATTGAAGAACCTTAGTCTTTTCTGGAAGATGCAAGTACTAGTATCCCATAAGACCTGAAAGTTATAACACCGGTGTTTTCTAATGATGAATTGCAGACTCATCACCAATCATGAAATATGCTACTTCATATGTTTTATATAAAATATGTCATGATGGGCCTCCCTACTGGAGAATACTCAATGAATATTGAGTACTCAATGAATATTGAATACTCAATGAAAACCTAACAGCGTTAGGTTTTGCGTAAGTGAGATTTTATGTGAAATACTAATGTTAGGGAATGGAAAGGAACTTCTCTCTGTTTTCAAGCATGGTTGGTTTGCTTTTGTCATTTTTTCTATTTAGTCATTTATATTTTTAGAACAAACTGAAGTACATTTAATTTATTTTGACATACTAAGCAACAAACACAAGGTTGTTAAACTATTTTAGCTTCACTGGTCTCCTTCATTTTATTATTTCCCACTTAATGCATATCTTAGATGGTATGAAATCTGTAATCCTCAGAATAATGCACCAATATTGTAAGATGATATTTGAATGTGCTGTTTTGGTTAATATCACTGTCCACTCATTTTATCCTTTAAGTCGACTCCAGGGAGAGCAGAGTATGTTAGACATGGACAATTTCACCATCATCACGGAATTCCTCCTGATGGATAGCACAAGCTCGTAGAGTGTCAAGTCTTGAAAGGGCTGCTCTTCTTAGCCATTCACCTGGGAGCCTTGGATGGAAATCTTTTGACTGTTACTGTCATAGTGACAGACACATCTTCTTTCGCCAAAGTGCTTCTTTATAGCTAACTTATTCCTTTTACACTCTTGCTCTATTTCAATAGCTATTCCTAAATCAATCATGAATTCTCTGATGAACAGTAAATTGATTTCTCTCTTTTTTGCTTTCCTTCTTTTTATTATTATATATTTTTTAAAATATAGATTTTATTGGGGGCTCTTACAGCTCTTATAACATTTAATACATCGTTCGTATTAAGTACACTGTCCACATGTTGCCACATACATTTACAACATTTTCTACTTGAGCCCCCTCAGCATAAGCTCCTCTTTAGTTCTTTTTTAAAACTCCTACTCCCCATGTTTTCCCCTCTTTTCTTCTCCTCCCCCATGAACTCCCATTAATTTACAAATTGTTATTACAAATTCATATTGTACACTGTCCATGTGTCACTTCACTCACCACCCCACTCTCCACACCCCAGAGAGGAGGTCATATATAGATCCTGGAAATTAGTTCCACCATTCCTCTACCCTCCCAGTGTCACCATTCCCCCCACTAGTCTCAAGGAATTATCTATCCTAAATTCCCCATGTTTTCAACTCCAATGTACACCCCCTGGTCTAGCTGAATCTGTCTGGTAGAATTGGGATAATGATAGTCGTTGGGAGGAAGCATTTGAGAACCAGATGAAAGTTGCACATTTCATTGCTACTACACTTTACCTAGACTGGCTCATCTCCTCACTGTAACCCCTCTGTAAGAGGATGTCGCTTAACTTATTGATGGCTTTGGGTCCCCAATCTGAACTCCCCATCATTTATAATGATATAATTTTTAGGTCTTTGATGCTTGATGCCAGATCCATTTGACACTTCATGGTCAAACAGACTGTTGTGCTTCTTCCATGTGGGCCTGCTTCTTAGCTAGATGGCCGGTTGTTTACCTTCAAGCTTTTAAGACCCCAGACACACATGTTTTGATAGCTGGGCACCATCATCTTTCTTTACCACATTTGCTTATGCACGCATTTGTTTTCAGTGATCGTGTCAGGGAGATGCGCATCATGTAATGCCAATTTATTAGAACAAAAATGTTCTTGCACTGAGGAAGTACCTGATGGAGGTCCAATGACCATCTGCTATCCGAATTCTAAGCCTATAAGTATATGCATATTGATCTATTCCCCCGTCCTCTTATGAATATATGCACATATGTACATGCCTGTATGTAACCTCTTTAAATGTCCCTTACTCGCCAGTTCTTTTCTCTATTTCCCTATACCTCTTCCCATCCCTCCATCACACTCAACCTCCATTTGGGTTTCAATAATTTCTCTCTGTTACATTAGTCTTAATCCCTACCTGAGCTCTCACACCCGCCCCACCACTGATCCTGAACCACGTGCTACTCCCCCCATCCCTGAATTGGTCAACACCCCCCCCTCCACAGCCACCCTGGTACCATCAGTCCCATCATCCCCACCCTTGGACCACCCATCCTGCCCACCCCATCCATATAGACCTGCAGAGAAAACAACATGCTCAAAGAAAGGGCATTCCATAATGAAGCAACCAAAAAAAAAAAAAACAATTATAGCATCAACACTTAAAACCCCCATATCCAACATGTACACGTTCATGCAAAAATGCAAAGATAATAACAATGCAAAGACCTACAAATATTTTAAGGACTATATCACTTAAATTTTCCTGTTTTTCTCATTTGGACCCACGTTCTTCTTTCTTGTGGCCATATGCTACAACTGCTATGTGGCCATTTGTCACCCTCTACGCTATCAGCTCATCATGACCCACGGCTGTGTACACAGATGTTGGGAAGCTCATGAGCCAGTGGGCTGGTGTATTCAGCAATCCACACAGGCACTATATTCACACTGCTTCACAAAATCCAACATAATTCACCAGTTTTTCTGTAACATCCCTCAAATCCTGAACATTTCATCCCATTCTGCGCAATTTTCTGAGACAGTAACCCTTGCTGTCAGTTCTTGTATGATCTTGCTATGTTTTATAGTCTTCTTCTCCTCCTCCTATTTTGGCATCTTTTTTTTTACTGTGCTCCAAGTGCAATCTGTGGAAACCTGGTGCAAAGCCTAGTTGTGCCCTTCAGATAGTTATTTTCATTTTATCTAAAACTTATGTATTGCTTGCGTGTTGGAGCCCTATATCCAATGCATCAACTATCCAAAGCCTCCTCACAGCCATGTTTTTATTCTCTGGTGTCCCCCTTTACAAACCTTGCTATCTTTAGCCTAAAGTAAAGAGAGATGAATGTTTGAGAGATTATCATAGATCCTCATAGAGAGCTTATTTTATTACTTTTTGTCTTTTAAAAAAAACTGGAAGGAGTATTGCAATAACCGTAGTGAAAGAAATAAAGTGTGTACAATATTACCTCAAAATTCATATAAAGTCAATTGTAGCACTTTTGTTATTTTGATTAAAAGCTACATGCAAATAATTTATTCATGCTTACTCATTAGGACAACATGTTTAGTTAAATAGCTTGAATAATTGCTTCCTTTATCCACTCTTTTACTAGGGTACCTACTATATATTATATGCTGGATGTGTGATGTTGACTTACTGGAAAGTTTTTTTTTCATGTTCATACTGATTTGTGGTAAAGATGAAATGAAAATGAATGTATATTTAATTGTAATGTATTTCTTACATGCTTAGAATGTTCACCATGTGATATAGTTATTTTTGAGGGATAAAAATGGAATTTCTACTCATAAATATTTACAGTCTCAGATCCCCAAGAAGCAACTCTACTCTGTCCTGTAGGTCTACATGAGGTGGAGTCAATTAAATGGAAGTGAGGGTTTTTTTTTTTTGCTTTTATTGTTGCTGCTTTTCAGTTTGAGAATATGCTATTATTTTTATGATTTCAAGTTACTTTTGCACATGCACATACTTGAATCTATTAATCTATATTTTGGAATGAATGTATACACCTGAGTATAAAATGTATTATTTTCTTAGGTTACCATATAGAGAAATAAAGTTACAAAAAGTCCATCAATATTCAAAGCTATATGATCATAATTTCTTATTTAATGGGTGATAATCCATTAAATAGATAGCAGTGGGGGAAACAATGCCATTGTTACTGACATCAGAAAAAAATTTAGTCTCCTGAAAATATACAGATAACAGATAAATACAAGCAATATATAAAATTTATATTATAATAGCCAAATAATTTAATAATCCTTCTTTTTTTATGGATGCCGGCAACTTAATCTTTCAATGAGGAAAAATATATTGATCATTAAGAGATAGTGGAAGAGGACTTGGTACTAAGGCAGTTGAATGCAGACTTTCATTGACATTTGTAAAGATGATATGGGATAAATTATGGAGACGCTACAACTTCAGTAGAGTCAAAACTTGTGATTATGGTACATGGAACAAGAACAAGTACTTTAACATACTCTAAATGGGCTTGCCAGGAGTCACAGACTTCACAGAACCTCAGAGCCACACGTTCCAAGCTATGCTCTTCCTCTCAAATGGGGAGATGAGTCCTTCATTCCAACAATGAACTGTGTTGGAAGGAGTAAGGCCAGAGGCAAAGATGGCAAGAATACCTCTTATGTACCTTGGAGATACTGTCAGGATATAGCAGTCCCTGGAGGAGGCCATTGTGTGTGATAAAGTGGAGCGGTGATGAGAAAAAGGAAGTTCCTCAGGGAGACAGACGGACACAGTGGCTGCATCACTGTGCTCAGGCATAGAACAATGGGGAGGATGGGGAGGCCAGTGCAGTGTTTACTTAGGTGTCACTTTGGGCAGGAGCCAACTCAGTACTTAATACACTTAACAACAACAACAGCAACAACAACAATAGTATTCCTAATCATGAGAAAATAATTCTCTTGCAAAATTTTAGCTTTATTGAGAAATGATTAACATATCAAAACATTCAATCATTCAATCATATTAAGGATTATGCATGCAGCACCACAATCAATTTAGAACATTTTCATCCTTCTTGCATATATTGTTGATTTCCCATTCCTTTACCTTCACTTTCATGGCCACAGGTAATTATTGATTTAGTTGATGTTTTCATATTCACTCATCCTGATTATTTTATACCAAAATAAACATGTTTAAAAAAATGATCCAATAAGATGACCAAATAAAAAAGAGGAAAACTTCAATCAAAAGAAAGCAGGAAAAAAAATTAAATACTTTAATTGGGAATTCTTACATTTCTTATCAAAATCCATACATTCCTCTAATGTGTCAAGCATATTTGCACATATGCTGCCAATATCATTTTCAAAGGCTTCTCATTTGAACCCCTGATACCAGCTCCCCATTTTTCCTTATTTTTTAAAATTAAATTATAATTCAACATGGGTAAAAGAGGAGATCTAATGATAAGGTGCTACATTCCAGGTTAACGACAGATGCAAAAACAACATCATGATGGCCTTTGTCTGGTGTTAATCATATTTACGTTTCTATGTTTTCACAATGGAATGTGCCAGGCTCATTCTGGAACCCTGGAAATCGATATGGGGCTTCCACTACCATCCCTAATATTTCCCAAATGGAGTGTTTTGTATTTAGTCTCTGATAGCTTCCCAGTACTGTATTTGGATTTTCTTCTTTATCATCATCAGATCACACAGACCAGAGTTCTTCTTTGTGAATAGCTGACTCCTTACCTAGAAGACTCCTTGTTTAGATACATAATTTTGACAGTAGACACTTCTTTCCCCACTAATGATCAGGCATCAAATGGCTCCTTCACGTCACTTTCTTATAACTCCATATACTCACGTGGTCAAGAATTGAGCAGGTTCATGTCAAAAGAAATAATTGTTCTTATTGTAGGACTCCAATCAATGGGCAGCTCATCATTCATTAATATATGTATGTATGTAGTGACATCATTAACATTTCATTGGAACACATCAAGAGATAATCCTGCTGATATGAAAATTGTTTTAGTCAATGGTGTAGAATTTAAAATACTGTTGATATAAGGACTTTATACTGTGTAAGATATTAACTCTATTAAATGATTCTATGACATAAATATGATTTATCTTTCTTTGGAATAAGTAAAAATGTAGTCTCTTCAAGTCAGTTGGCTATAGTGCTGTTTTCCAAGTTTTTTGGCACATGTGAGTGAATGCTTCTGATACTTGATTATTTTCTTGAAACCTTTTAATTCACCTTAGTCAATACTGGAGGGCTTATTTAGGCTATTGTCTTCAGTGCAAAATGAACTTATTCATTCTGTAACATTAGTTCTTGATTATATGCTGCCTCTTTAGATGGTTGAAGTCAAATAGTCCTAAGATATAGTGATTCTGTACATATTTTCCATCTTAATTTGAAATTTTTTATATATCAATACTACTCCAAAATTATCTATATAGTGAAAACCTAGATCCCAGCATAATTTGTCCAGAAAGATGGACAAATTTAGCACCAAATTTATATCAAAGACAAGAGACCAAGAATAAGGAAATCACTACAAAATAAAAGGAGTGACCTCACTTCCCAGTTTTAAAATCCCCATAACCTTTGAATAAAAAAATAGGCTCAAAATATAATAGAAGTTCCAAAGAATAATTCAATATTATGATTAAAAATATCAGAATATTTTAATTAATATGGAAAGTGATAAGAAATATGTAATATGGCATACAGACATTAAAGTGGTTTCTAATATTTTCCAGCCCATAATAGCCATGCCTTGTTCAATCCTATTTGAGAGTCAAAGTCCATTCACATTAAGAAAATAATACAGAATTAAGGCTTATCATTTCTGACATCAGATGGGTGTAGACTGAAAACAGAGAATATCAGTGTCTTATTAACTCTACAAAACCATTTGACTGTGTGGATCAAAAAACAGTAGATAGCTATCATGCATAGAATGAGAATTTCAGAGCACTTTATTATGTTCATGCAAAACTTTTACATAGGCCAAGAAGCAGCCATGCAAATTGAGCGAGGACATGCTGTACAGTGTAACAAAGGAAAGAGTATCTGTCAGGGTCGCATCTTTTCATCATGCTCATTAAATCTGAATCCTGAACAAATATTCTTCAGTTGCAGAAGAAAAAGGCAACATTTGCTTTGGAGGTAACCCCATCAATAACCACTAAGTTATGTAAGCAACACAACAATGGTTGTTCAAATATAAGAACACTTGAAATGCAGATAAATATCAATAGCGTGGATCATAACTCACTGAAAAGAAAACAAAATCCTCATTCTGAACATATTGAAAACATGATAAATGGGAAAAAGATGGAAATTGAAAGGATTTCACACTAACGGAACAGGCAGTCCAGAAACAAAGCATCCCCTTGCATGAGGAAAATTTGATAGACTTGCCCTTTTAATGAGATCATTGAAGAGTTGGGGGTAATACCAAAGAGTATTGAGGACATCAGATAGTAGCCTATTCTTTTTTTCCCCTTTTTTTTTGTTTTGTTTTTGGGGGGCATCACTGCCCTCTGGTGGTGGAAGTAGGAGGCTCAGCCTTGCTGCTGGATTTGAACCTCCAACCCAGTGGGCCGCAGTCCCGCGCACAACCACTACGCCACCGGGGCTCAGCCCAGTAGCCTATTCTTTTATTATCAGGTGGTACACTATTTCTGGGATCTGAAAGGTTTGACTTTTAAATGTTTCTTTTCGGTTTGAGAAGACAGAGATCAGTTGAAGAAGACAAAGCCAAACATTATAAGGAAATATGCAAGAATGCAGAACTAAAATGTCCAAAGGGAAGAGAATGCTCAGCATATCTCAAGCTGAAAGAAGTAAAGATAATAAGTCACTCACACATTAAGAATCAGTCTTGAAAGATTCTATGAGCAAAATGTTGAATGATGAAGAAAGGATGGAAAGAATACACAGAGTTACTGTGTCAAACAGAACTGATAGTGTGCCAACCATTTTAGGAGGTAGCATGCAGAGAAACTAATCATGGTGAAGGAAGCCATTCAAGTCGCACTGAACACATTAGTCACAATCCACATGGCAGTTGTGGCTTTTCTCAGAGGATCACTGTAAGTCAGAATCGACTGGATAGCAGGAAGGGGTTTCCTTGTCAAGTAAGTCGCCTTTGTGTTGTAACCATTCTCAAAGAGTGCTCAGGGAAAAAAAAAAAAGTGCTCAGAAACATTCTTTGTTTTTCAAGGCCCCCTTTCCTCCCCAATGATTTTATTGGGTGTTCTAACAGCTCTTATCACATTCAATGCATCATTTATCAAGCATATTTGTTCACATGGTGCCGTCTTCATTCCCAAATATTTTCTACTTGAGTCCTTGGTATAAGCTCCTCCTCTCCCCCCCTTTTTTGCTTTAAATAAATCATTTACTGGG
Organism: Nesogale talazaci; assembly: GCA_004026705.1. Classification (NCBI taxonomy): domain Eukaryota; kingdom Metazoa; phylum Chordata; class Mammalia; order Afrosoricida; family Tenrecidae; genus Nesogale; species Nesogale talazaci. Next base: position 4,018 of record PVJH01047687.1, on the reverse strand, counting down.
GGCTCCTACAACTCCCATCACGATTCATACATACATCAATTGTATGCAGGATATTTGCACACTTGTTGCACACTCTCAAAACATCCTCCCTCCACTTAGGCCCCCAGTACCAGCTCCCCATGTTTCCCCTCCCTCCCCTGTTCCCCCATGAACCATCAAGGCCTTTTTATAAATGAACAAAGTAGAGTGGTGTATATAACTTCCTCTTGGTGACAGGAGGGAAGTCTGCTACAGTATTTAAAGTAGGCATTATTGGCTCTATCTATCTGGACACTGCCCAGAAAGAACATATAAGAGGTTTAAGACACAAGCATTATTTTAATGTACTTCTTATTGTCTAAAGGACGCCTAGTGGGACTGGGTAATTTCTGGGATAACTTCTCTTTTTTTTATCTCCATCTCTAATAAATCACCTTTTTAAAGTTCTCTCATAGAGATAATGTCCTTCATAGTACTATCATTCACAAACTCCATAATATTAGTCTTTAATAAAGAGGGATTGGCATTACTCTAGGTAGTATTTTGTTTCCAAACAGTGATGTTTTTTTCTAAAAGGAAAATGCTTATAACAATAAGTTTGAATTTTATTGTGACCCTAAAAAAGCAATACATCAACAAATCGCAATAACTTTAATCTTTGGATAAAAAGAAAAATCATTCATTGAAAAGAAATGTTAACCTAATATTAAAATAAGCAAATTATAATCAAAACATTTTTAATTGTTTCCTTTATTAACTGTACTACTAGTATTTATACTTTTATGCTAATTAAAGTAGCATGTCCTCTACTAATTCTCAATAATAATCACTAGTAGTAATAGATTACTACATGCATGCACAAATGATACCATTTATAACACACAAATTTAAAAAAAATTTAAAAGTAAGAAAAGTGAATATTAATACATCTCTAAGAATGGTATATTATGAAATAAAGCCCACTTTTTACCTCTAACTTTTCCCACATATCTTTTATTTTCAATATATTATAGATTTTGAAAGTATTATGTGTATGCTTTGTTTTGTTCATTTCTATATAATGCATAGGGTTATACTTATAATTTTATAATTTTGTGTATTTACAGATATTTAAATATAAAGGAATATCTTAGATATAGCCACATCCTTATGTATAAAATATATTCCCCTGAAAAATATTTTTGCTTACATATAAGATAATAAGATAAAATACAAGGACCAATAGCCACATTTATCAAGAAATTTTCTTGAAGCCTGCACTGTCTTGAGGTCTGAAAATGTTTAATGACAGTTCACAAGTGATAGCAACTGATGACAATGATCAACATGAACTAGTAGCAACATGTTCAAGGAACAAATTGAAGTTTCACTGCGTTGACACACCCGCATGTAGAGTGCAAGTCTGTACTGCAAAGGAATATGAAAAAAATAGTAAAAACTCATTCAGTAAATGCATATCACATAACTAAGAAAAGACAAGAAACAAACCTTAGAAGAAGGACACAAAATACTCCTAAGAAGCAAGAAGGAAAGACTTCATCATCTCACAGGCTTAAAGCATGTTTTCAATAGGATTCAATCCCTGGGGAATATTGTTTTTGGCAAAATAGAGAATCAGATTTTTTGTGTGGACACCACTGCCCCCTGGTGGGAGTAGGAGGCCCAGCCTTGCTCCTGGAGAGCTGCTGCTGGATTTGAACTGCCAACCCTGTGGGCCTCAGTCCCGCTCACAACCACTACACCAACGGCACTCAGCCCAATAGATATTAAAATATATGAAACTCCTCAATGAAATGGATGGATACAGTGGCCCTCACCATGATCTCAAACATAGCAACTACTTTAATAATGCAGGACTGGGCAGTAATTTTGCTGTCCTATCTAAGCTGCTTAGAAAGAGATCCTGGTGGCATAAGTGGCTACTAACTGGAAGATCAGTAGTTTAAAACCACCAGCCGCTCTGTGGGCAAAAGACAGGATTTCTCCTCCCGTGGACGGCGACAGTCTCAGAAGCTCACAGGGCCAGTTCGGCCCTGTCCCGTAGCGTCCCTATCAGTCAGTATTGACTGATTGCCAGTGAGTTTGGAGTTTCGAGATGACGCACAACTGAAGTGAAGGCACATAAAAATCACAGCATGACTCAGCTAATGTGCTCACCACAGAGAGTGGCAGTCATCATCAGGACGCTATTTTATGGAAGCAAATAATTCTGTAGCAATCAACTCATAAACACAATATACAATATTGGTATCGAAGATATTAAAGTTTTTAAAAGTCATTTTTATCCATAATTGCAGGAGAAAATACTCTTTGACATAGAGCGGGGCTAATCCACTGACCTATAAAAATGCATGCTGGAAGAATGGTAGAAAGGTTAAAAGAAAGACTGAATAAAGGGATTTCGAAGTTTAAATGAATAAAAATGACTGCTTAAAATACTTTTTTAATATGCAACTTTCCTCTACTTCTTAAACGCTTCCTCCCTCCCAGTATCATTATCTGAATTCTACCTTACAAATCTGGTTAGACCAGAGGATGTACACTGATACCGATAGGAACCAGGAGCATGGGGGTTTGGTGTACAGGACAGATGATGCCTCTAAGTCCAGTGAGAGTGGCGATACAGGGAGGGTGGAGTAGAAAGAGGGAACCTATTACAAGGATCAACATATAACCTCCTCCTGGATTACAGGCAACAGGGAAGTGGGTTAATGCAGAGACATCAGACAGTATACAATATGACAAAATAATGATAATTTATAAATTATCAAGGGCCCAAGAGGGAGAAAGGAGCAGGGAGGGAGTGGGAAAATGAAGCGATATAATCAAGACCTTAAGTAGAAAGAAAATGTTGTGTGTGGGAAGATGGCAATAAATGTATAAATGTGTTTTGCATACTATGGATGTATGTACCAATTGTGATGAGCTGTACTAGTCCCCAATAAAATGATCAAAAATACCTTTTCAAATGCCATGCACATTTACCAAGTTATTTTTATTAAAGCACAATAATTGATCAAAACTGTACTCATATTTAATCATTCCTTTATATTGTGTGCAAATATATATTTAGGAAGCATTTATTTTACATTTCCTCACATTTTTGTGCTATTTATTTTGTAGTGTATGGTAATTAAAATCTCTCAGATTCTGTTACAGTCAAAGTAGTTAATGTGAATTTATTCTACTTATCATCTTAATGAATATCAAAATTTACTAAAAATACAAATCCCCTAGCAGGAAACCATTACCTTGTTAAGAGACACATGGTCTTCCTGAGAGGATGCAAAGTTCAGGAGCCAGGCTCTGGAGTCTCTACTTCTTGCATTTAAAACCTTCCTCCAGAAACACTCACCACTCTTTGTGGGTCAGATAAAATTACTTTCTAAGAATCGTTTTCAAAAGTGAGTGGGTGAAGGCTTTGAGGAGTCAGACCACAAAAGCTATTCTGTGTCCCTCAGGAAATGATTAGACTCGATAAGGAACTGGGGTGGAGAATTGTTCATGTAGTTTAAATAAGCTTTGATGATGCATTGAAAATTGACAGCTGAGATTTTCTAAAGAAGATAGATGTTAAGATCACTGAATTTTGCCTGAGACCAATGAATCAACCCATTTATTCTTTATATATAGGAAAATACACTTAACAATTCAGCACTCAGCTATTGTTTCAACTTGTTTATTGTTTTAATTTTAAAATTGTATAAAAGAAAATTTATAAACAGAAATTTATAAAATCTATTGAATTATAAAACTTATAGCTTTTTATAAACAAATAAGTAACAAGAACCTTACCTACTCACCCTTGAACCTATTTTGAGTCAGAGTAACTCTTTAGAGACGACCAGAACTGCTGCGTCGATGATCTCAGCCCCTAACGCTTTACTGAAGGAGGGTGTGTGATCTTCCTACCTGGGAATGGACAGTGGGCTGGAATCATCAACCATTCAGGTAGCAGTCAGGATCCTTGAAATTATATAGTTCACTAAAATTGTGGGTATAAACCCACAATATAAATTTTGATATAAACCCAGATCAT
>PVJH01047686.1:0-11177 GCA_004026705.1 Nesogale talazaci | reverse complement strand
GTCTGTGCAGAGACACCACAAAGTTCAGAGAAAAATTCCATTCACTTTCAATTTCATTCTTACATGAACTTTCTGAAGGCCTCACATGTTACGTGTGTACATGTGTGTTTAAGTACCTACAAACCAGAGGTTCTCAACCTGTGGGTTGTGACCCCTTTGGGGGTCATTGAATGACCCTTTCACAGGGGTCACCTGGTCAGAAAAGTAACAAAATGGCCTTTATGAAGTAGCAACGAAAATAATTTTAGGGCTGGGGAGTCCCCATCACAAGAGGAACTGCATTACAGGGTCGTGGCATCAGGAAGTTGAGGAACACTGATGTAGACAAGTAAGGTGGTTAGTTTACTTACAGAGTGTGCTGGCCTATGCCATTGATACACATGGTCACCACCTCCAAAAGCAAGCCTGGCTGTTCTGGAAAGTGAAGGACAATGATGTGCCACCCCCTCCCCGCTCCCCCCAAACAATCAAGGGAGTTTAAACGTGAACACGTGTCGATGCCACATAAAGAGACCCCACAAAACCTTATAAAATTCCTCCATCCACATTCAAAAGAAGACCTGTTCTCACAGGGAGAGCCAAAAATCTGTGTCTGGGAATTGCAGTCAGGGGACCCATGCTCCAGCAGAGATGGAAGCAGCGGAGAAGCCAGGTAGGGGGGCTATTTTAATTCAAACTCTAGCTGCCCTATGTTTCTTAGGGTAAAAGCATACATTTTCGCATGATGGGGATAATGAATTATGCTGGTTAGCCGCAGTCTTCCCTTCTAAAATGCAATATTTATCGATTACCTTAATGGAATGGTATCTTTTAATGAATCCTTCAAGAGCGGCATTTGCGAAATAAATCAATTACAAGCTAATCAATAGGCTGGAAACGTTTTGGCAGCAATTCTCTATCTACTTCATTTAAGTGGGAAACACATCCCAACAAAGTGTACCAAGTGTATGGGAAACAGTTAACATATGCAACATGCACCAAGCCCTCACCAGGGCACCTGCCACCAGCTTATACAGCAGAATGTCACCAGAGTCCTTGAAGCCCTTTACTCAAGCTCACCCCACCCCCTCCTCACCCTCCGCCCCATCCCCAGAGCCAACTGACACTGAATCCTGTTAATGATGGTCTTGATTTTCTTTATAGTTTTGACAACGCTTCACGTATACATCCTTGGACAACAGACTGTTCCGTCCATCCTGTCTTGAACCTGACCTAGATGGTCATCTACTCTGCGTTCTTCTGAGAGGAATTCTTCTATGAAACCTTGGTTCAATTGCTCCAGGTGGTCATGGGTCCCTGCAGTTCACTGCTTGGCGATGTTCAAATGTAAGAACAATTCTGGCATGTTCTCACCATCCTCCCTTCGAGCCCGAGAGTGAATCTTCCCATGTCCCTGCTGTCCTCCTGCACAGGTGTGATGCATCTGGGATACACCCTGGGTGATGAAGTCTACAGATGGGATTGCTGTGGACTGAATGATGTGTCCCCTCCCCACCCCATGCTGTATGCCGCATGAATACCAAGGCTCCAGGCTAGTGCCTTTATTTAGTGCCGGGAGGGGTCTGACCATCCCAGAGTTGCTGTGATTACAGTATTTGAAAATCATTGTTTGGCTTGAAAAATGAAAGGCCCCTGGGCGCCCAGTATTGATCATAGAGATAAATGGTTTGGGCCTTGGTATTCACAGGGCACCCAGGAGTCCTCGGTCACTCTGAAAGAGACAATCTTTTGATTACCATGTGGCTATTAATGCATTGGTTCCACTCCTTGGAAGACTGACACCCAACAAAATGTAGTGGGGACAAAACCCACCTCAGCATGTCACACTGTGTTGGGGATGAAGCCTCTGTAGCCATGCCACTGGGCCTTTCCATCACTGCTAAAAGATGACATCTGTTCTGACACGTCGACTCCTTTTCTGATGAAGAATGGACATCACCGGATAAACTGTGAAGCCATGTCGATGGCCACAGGCTATCCTGAGGCACTGCTGCTCTTAAAAGAGGCACCAGCCTGTTTTTAGGGCGCTTCTGTACCAAAATGTTAGACAATTTTCTGGATGGAGCGTTCTTACTGTGTGTCCATGGCTTTCTTCTGCTCCATCCTCCTTTCTTGCCCGAAATAGTAGCCACCGCCCCTGCAGCACATGTCACACACATGGAGCTCTAGCCCTTTGTCCTGGGGATTCAGAGAGGCTCACAAAGGTCTAGATTTACAGCAAGCTTCCTAGGTGACCGTAGCTGGACATGGAGCCAGGAGTCCTGGCAGTGGGTCACGTGTTCGGCACAAACGGTAGGGTGGGTGGTCAAATCCACCAGCTGCTCCAGAAGAGAAAGAGGAGGCTATCTGCTTCCGTGCCCATCAATAGACTGAGGAACCATGTGGGAGCAGCTCTGCCACTCCGTCCTATAGAATCACTACAAATCAGAACAGGCTCAGTGACCCAGGACTTAGACGGTGCATCTTAAAGACTCAGTCATCAAGATCCATCTGCCATTGTCCACAAAGAGTCGGTGCTGACCCTCTCTGTGCACAACAGAATCAAACACCGCCCCATCAGTGTCATCTCCCAACTGTGAGAGCCGCTGGGTCAGCCCCACCACCTTGAGAGTCTTCCTCTGTTACCTTGGCCCTTTAGTAAGCACGTCTTTCTCCAGGGGCTGGCTTTTCCTACTAGACCCCAAGTACTGGAGGACGGAGTCTTGGAGATGGAGTTTTGGCCCCCTCCCTTCCAGGAGCCCTCTGGCTGGACTTTGTCCACGACAGAATGTCCCTTTCTTCTGACAACCTGTGGCACACTGAGTAGTCTTTGCCGACACCGTGATTCAAAGGCATCGCTCTTTCATCAGTCTACCATGCCCTGGTGACGTTGGTGTCAGAGTTGCCTCTAACAAGAACTCAACCTCCTTGCCAAAGACTCGATTCCAATCCAGAGACCTTGTGGAGGGTTTCTGAGCCTGCAAGTCTTTATGTTAGCTGTCAGCCTCATCTTTCTCCCAAGGGGTGGTTGGCAGGTGTGAACCACTGACCTTGCAGTTCCCCCAGGCAACCACAGTGGACTTCCACCCTCCACACTGATTGTAAGTGCCTCAGAGTTGGTTGATTCATACCCATCTTACGTTCACAATTGTTCTTATTTCTGAGCCCAATGCTGTGGCCACCCTGTCGATCCGTCATAGCGAGGGTCCCTTTGTCGGTCCTTCTCTTACTTTACCAAGCACGATGCTCTTCTCCAGGCACTGCTCTCTCTGGATGACATGTGCAAAGCGTACGAGGCCACATCTAGCCGTCCTCATCTGCCAGGACAATTCTGGTCGGACTTTGACCATGGTAGTCCATGGTAATCAGTACAAATGCATCGAGATTCTTCACCAGTCCTCCTTGTCCAATGTCTGATCATCACAATGCCCTCCCCACCCTGGAGTCAGGAAAGGGGCACTAAGTCAAGTCAGAAAGGCTGCAGTTGCAGCAATGAATCCAGCCAGGATGATGGCTGAGAGAGTTTGCCATGGATGTCGGTGACTGGAAACTCTTGGGACAATGCAACTACGAGGCACGTTTATCACGGAAGCCAACCAGAAACGGAACCACCTCGTCCACATGGAGACGGCGACAAATGCCATTTCCCCTGTTATCTATCGCTATTTACCCAAGGTGCACCTCTCTGTGCTCTTTTGCATTTAGCTGTAAATGGACACAATACATTAGATCTAAAATAAGCAACGAGCTTGCATATTTCCATAAAACAATGTTACACATTCATTCTGCGAGGGCTTGTCTATGAGCCAGGGACCACAATGATATGAAAAAGCCACTTGTGTCCCTTTGCTCTGTTCCTCACGGGGGGCGGGAGGGGTCGTGTGAAACGCATAGGCCAGCCTCAGAGTACAGGGCATTTGAGCTTCCATGACCTGTACTCCTTGCCAGCCGTGTTTGGTTTTGTCTGGGTAGGCCTTATTGCAGCACGTCGCTTCCTAATGCGATCATTCTCAGATGCTCCAAGATGGGACATCTACAGACATGGGAAAATCAAAGGCAATGATAAGGATGACGTAAAACATCAAGGAAGCATCTGGCTTATGTCAGAATGGACTTACTGACCTAGCTGTTAGGACGGGACATGTACTAAGCCTGGGACCACCTGTACACATGGCCCGTATTCTAGAAAGGCTAAGAGAAGGTTCTAGAAGCTGGATGTGGGTTGAGCTGGAGAAGTGAACACACTTCATTCTGGTGTGCAAGATCCCACATGTAATTCTTTCCAAGACAAATCTAGTGTTACAATCGACAGTATTTTAAAAAGCCTTTTTGTTTAAACATGCTGACTTGCTGTTAACAGCAAGGTCAGGACTTTGAAACAACCCATTGCTCCAAGGGAGAAAGATAAGGGTGTTTGGCTTCTGTAAACCCAGAGGCAGTTCTACTCTGAAGCAGAGTTCTTAAGAGTCGGAGCGACATCTGAGGGCATCAGGATGGTGTGCCGAGCCTAAGAAGACACCATCATTAAACGATACACACTGTATTTGCTAACCAGAGAGCTGGGTTTCCCATTCAAAGTACATTTATCTAACTAACGTGATGTCTGGAAACACTCAGGGACCATTTCCCATCCCCACCCATTCAAAACTCTCTGTCAAAGACAGGTACAGCCCCAGCAGTCCAGTCTGCATGCCCACAAGCAAGCCATCTTCGAGGGAGACTGTCCTATCCAGACGTGGACCCAGTGCCATTTGCAACGTGTCACCATCATCTCTTTCAAATAAACACCGGCAGAATATAATAAACCCTTTCCACAGGGACCCTGCAATCGATCTCACTGGCCCTGCCAAGCCACTGTGTACTAAGTGACACCAAGCACAGCTCAGGGTTCTCAATACAAACAGGATTACAGCCCTTGTTGACTCTTTATGAAAACACACTCAACTGCTCTGTAAACAGACACAGCGAGAAGCCCCAGGAAGATTGCCGAGGACTTGTATCCTTTCACAACTTCAGAAGAGCCTGTCAGGGGACAGACTCCTGCGTGTGCCGGGGGTCAGCAGGCTCGGCCAGCGACGCAGGCCCAGGCGTTCGGGCCTCGGAAGCAGGAGAGGAATGGACAAGGGTGGCCACAGGGATGCCCGGGCATTGCTGGCGGGAATGACAGTTGGCACAGCCACTGGGAATGCCAGCCAGGCTGGCTGTTGCTTCCGGAGTTCACCTCCTGGTTAGCCTGGCAGCCAGTGGCCGAGCTTCTCCGTCCAGAAAACCCTGCCCAAGCATGCTCACAGCAGCTCCATTCATGCTTGTCAGAGACAGAAGCCAACCACCATGCTGACCGCCAGACCCGCCAAGCAACATTGACTGCCCTGTGAAACCAAACCCATTACCGCCCGCCAGGCCGACTCTAACTCAGGGGAGAGTTTCCCCATACGGTTCTCCAAAACTGTGAATTTTTATATACATAGAAAGCTACATTATTACCCTTAGGGCTGGCTGGTGGGCTTGAACCAGTGGCCTCTTGGTTGGCAGATGAGCACCTTAACCAATGTACCACTGAGTTTCCATTGTATCCGTACCAAAGTAAACCACGCTAGTCAACCACTCCATAAGGGCAGCGGTTTCTCAACCCCTTTGGGGATCAAACAACCCTTTCATAGGGGTCACTCATTCATCACAGTAGCAAACTGTCAGTGACGAAGTCGCAACGAAAATAATTTTGTGTTTGGGGGGTCACCACCACATGAGGAATGGCATGAAAGGGTCACGGGTATAAGGAGGTTGAGATCTGCTGCTCTAGTGATTCCAAGACTATCCCACTTTACAAGAGGAAACAGACACAACTTCCTCTGTCAGGAGGGCTGGTGGGTTCCACCCCTGACCTCCGGGTTAGCAGCCAGAAAACTTGGCCTGGTAACATGTCCGAAATATGTGAGACCAAGTCTCGCCAGCCTCGCTTCTCAGGAGTCCTCTGGCTGGACTTCCTCCAGGACATCTCTGTTCTTGTGACTCTCTGTAGAACTTTCAGCATCTTCACCAGCACCCTTTTCAGTCTCCCTGGGCCGTGTCAAAGTGTCACATGTGACTGAAAATACCATGACTCCCATCAGACCCACCTCTAGGTAATCCTTTTGCTAGTCAACACCTGGCAGAGATTTGGTGCAGATTGGCCCAGTGCAATGTGCTGTCTGATCTCGACTGCTGCTTCCCAGAGCACCGAATTTGGATCAAAGCAAGACAAAATCCTGGGCGACTTCAATATTTCCTGTTTGCTCTGATGGTGCTTGGAGATTGAGATACAGTTTCGCCATACTGAAAGATGCTTCCATTTCTCTGCTGTTGCTGTTGGGTTCGCTCAAGCCACCTCCCACTCACAGAGACCCCTCTGTTTCACGAAGGAGACCAGGCACCCCCCACCCCCACCGTTGCCCACTTTGTGAGCCCACTGTGCCAACCCATCTCACTGAGGTCTTCCTCTTTGTCACTGCCCCTCTACTCTACCAAGCGGGATGTCCTTCTCCAAGAACTGGTCCCTCCTGAGCACGGGTCCCGAGTACGTGCAACAAAGTCTCCCTCCCCATCCTCACTCCCAGGATGACTTCTGCCAACGAAGAGCTGGTCTTCCTTCTGGTCAAGGGCCAGTTCAGGGTTCTCCACCAGCCTGTCTGCAAAGACGCTAACCCTTCTTCAGTCTCCCTGAGCTGTTCCTCAGCTTTCTCGAGTCCCAGACAGCTGGAAACACCCTGGCTTGGCACACATTCATCCTCACTCGGCCATGCTTTACAGAGATCTCCTGAAGCAACTGTGCCCCTCGCTGCATCCACGTCAAAGGAAACCCTTGGAAACCCCCTGCCCCCCTTTTCTTCACCTACATAAGAAACCATGAGTTTCTTATGTTGAGGTGTAATCCATACTGAAGGTTATCGAGTCTCTGATGGTGATCAATAAGAGTTTCCAATCCACCCTTTCAGCCAGCGAGGTGTTATCAGTGCTTCCCAGCTGAGCAATGAGCCTTCCCGATGCCTCTCCCTTCTTCCTCTCATCCAAGGACAGCCTGCTCAGCCCATGGATAGACTGAGGATGGTGTGAGGATGCTATGGTGGTCCCCTCCTTCCCTGGTTTTTAATCACTCACTCTCCTCCAACACTTTCCTCCAACAACTCCCTCTGTGTAGACTGGGAATCCCGCCGGGACACTTCCTGGTGCTGGCGAAGACCCTGCCAGCAGGCAGCTGCTCAAACAAATGCAGGCGAGAGTGTAGGTCGACCTCTGTGGGAGGAATGGAAGACCCCACAGGTATTCACGGCAGGACCGACTTAACGCGGGCTGCAAAAGTGCACAGATCTGACCTCACCGAAGATGCCTCTTGTGAACAGAAAAACAAAAGCCACGCTCGAAACGCAGATCCCAATGTGCACAGAGCCCGGACATATAATTCTTCTCCCCGGACTGCTGATGAAGCTGCTCTGCGCCTCCCCCCCCACCCCCAACACACACACACACACACTGCTGTGAGGTCTCCACGCGATTCCAAGAATTACGACTGGAAAAAGCCCAACAAGCAGGCACGCTTTCAAGAGGCCCAAGTGCTTCTGTCATCAGAGTTTTCCGTTTATGTTGATGGTTGAAAAGCACCGCCAGCCAGAGAAAGTCTGGTCTTTCTGTTCCCATGAAGAGTGACAGGGTCAGAAACCTGCCAGGGCAGTTCTACCCTCTCCTACAGGCTCGCCACGAGTCCCAGCCAGAAGACAGGCGTGCGCTATTAAAAGCAAGTATTTGGAGTGGATTATGTTCTGATGGATCTCATTGCTGCAAAGGGCCCTGGTGGGATAAACCCCACCGGCTCACGGTGACCCGTGTGATCAGCGTACAACTGTGCCCTCTGCAGTGTTGGCGCTGCGACCCCCCAGAAGCAGATGGCTAGGCTGGTCTTCCCAGCCTTCTCTGGTGGTGTTCAAAGCACCAGCCTTTCAGCTAGTGGCTGATTGCTTAACCCTTGGTGTTACCCCATTGGTAGCTACCAGTCAGTGGTTGTCCTCTGCAGATGCTCCCAGGGACACTGGCACTATGGAGAGACATTCTTGGAGAGACATCCACTATGGAGAGACATCACAGCGAGTGGGTAGAAGTCAGAGGTGCTGCTGGACCCCTCCCCACCGTCACCCAATGATCCCATTCAGCTTCATTCATGCCACAGCTGAGCAGCTCCATGTAACCAGATGGCCCATAACAACGTCAGTCCTCATGTCCCACCAGCACACATGGCACCTGTTCATTATTTATAGGCCCTGACAGATGCGCTGTGTACTTCTGAAGACCACCCCCGAAGGGGAGGAGACGTGGGCGCACGGCACGGCACTCAATCCCTGTTGGCGTGAATGTGGTGGCACTCAGCCCCCAGAAGGCTGGCGCATTGGAAAATGGATGGATGTGTATTTTATCTGGGGCGGTTTCCTGGAAGAGCTGGTGTGACATTGAGTTCTCTGGAGAAGCCAAACCTATGACGCTCATATGTACTTGCCTACAGAAAGAGATGTGTATCAAGACATCCCTTATCCCCTTGTAGAAACAGCTCAGTCCTGTCTGCTTCAGGGCAGGCTGCCCCTGACTAGTGGACGCTGATAAACAGGAAGGAGGAGGAGGAAGCATGGGCAGCGGGGCAGGGGGGTGGGGCACAGGGAGGTGGATGCAGAGTCTGAAGTCAGTCAAATGTGTCCACCATGGGCACCATTGACAGCCCCAGGGATCAGCAGGTGACACAACAGGAGATGGAGGAACCGGACGCAGAAGTCGAAAGAGGATTCTGCCAAAGAGGATTCTGCTCTCTCTGTCCCCTCCCTTTCTCTCTCGCTCTCGCTCTCTGACACACACACACACACACACGAAGGAGGTGTCAGAGACTGGGTTCACGCCTACTCTTCCTTTCTCAGTAGCGGCGACTTGACATGATCGCTAACCATCACAGATGGGCTTGACACTCTCAAGGCAGAGCAGGGCATGCTAGGGGTTTGGAGGTCAGGGAGACTGTGTTTGGGGGTCATGTGTGTCAACAGCTGCAGGTACACTAGAAGTGCATGGACGTGCAGAGCAGGATTGCTGATACAGACGGAAGTAGCTGAGGAGAGGGCTTGGGGTTCATGGGCCATGAGCAGCTGGCTGGCACGCTGAAACAGAAGATAGGAGGTTTGCGCTGAATTCTGTGCAAACAGGCTGGGACCCAAGTGTCCCCTCACCCATGTGGTAATTTCCTGCCTGTGCTAACACTTGACAGTGCTCCTCGTCACCTCTTCTCTACTTTACAGAGGCAGACTGCCCTACCTCTCTCCCACAGCGAGCAGTGATGTCCCAGGGAGCACGGCTAGTGAGACAGTCATAGGTGCCTCAATGTACCCTCTTCTCCAAGTGAAAGGACCACATACTCCTCTCTCCTCTCATAGTTCCTTTAACCGGGCTTCGCCTAGGCGCTCCGGTCACCCTCTCCGGTAAGAGTCAAGCTTGTGACTGCCAGATGGGTAGGTCCAACCCAGCAGCCAAAGGTGGTCTGCTCCCTGCCAAGAGTGAGCTGCGGCCTTGAAAACCCCAGGGGCAGTCCTGCTCAGTCGTCCTGGGTTGCTTTGGCTCCACAGCAGGGATTCGTGTTGTTCTGTTGGGTGTAGACACACACACATCACAGCTCTGAAACAGCTCGAACGACTTCAGAACAACTTCAAGTCCAAGTCCACACACAAAATCATCCTGGCCTTCTCCAAAATGTCAACATTCTCTGGAGAAACACCAGTCAACTGGGTGTTCTCTAGAGGGGCTCTCGGAGCCACCCAATTCGGACGCGTCCAGCCAATCATTCTTTGGCTTACTTTTCTTATTGCTCTGCAAGCCACCCACCCCCAGCTTTCAGCCTTCCAAACCCCTCTCTCTACTTCAACGCATCTGTGTCTGCGCCAGGGTTTGCAGGCTGAGCCCAGGACTCATGACTTATCTCCTCTAAGGGGGGGCTTAGCAAGGTCCCGAGAACTTGTTTTCGTGGGAGCAGATGTTCCCTGGCCTCCCATTTCCTTTTGTGTGATCTCAGAGCATTTGGGCTGCAAGTCCAAAGTCAGCAATTTTTTTTCCCAAATGTAATGGGTCTTTTATGATACTTTGAACATGATAAATGAGTTTGAGGGGAAACGGGAATTATTATGGGAAGGAGGACACAGGGGGGAGGGGAAGGCCCTTACCCCCTGGATGAGGACACTTGGGATGGTGCGCTGAGGTCCCCAATAAGGGAGGGGACACCGGAGAGTTTGACACGACCTCTACGCATTTGAGGAGAAAAGCACATCTCTCTGCCATGGGAAGGCAGTCCCCTGGTACTTGGTTACCTTTAAGAGGACAGCTCACCCCTGGGGCTGGTCCTGTGTGACGCTAAATGGCAAAGCTCCACCCGAAAAACTACTTGCTTAACTCCCTTCTGACTGATAGGGACCCTGCAGGATGGGCGGGGCTTTCCCACACTGGAACTCTTTAGGAAAACAGAAAGCCTCATCTTCCTCCCATGGAGCATGTTTCCAAACTGCTGACCTGGCGGCTGGCAGCCCTTTTCATAACCATGAGGCCACTAGGGCTCCTTTAGCAAGAAAGAGGACCATGTTTGAAATCAGGGTCCTGGTTCTCTTTGCATTCTGGTCTGCAGAGTCAGCAGTTTGAAACCACCCATTGCTCTGAGGGAGAATGAGGAGGCTTTTCCTCCTCCCCTGAAGAATCACAAACTCAGACACTCGCAGGGGCAGCCCGACCCCGTCTGACAGGGTTGCCGGCTCCATGGCAGTGAGTTTGCTGTCTGTGGTTGATGCATCGCAGTGCCGAGGGCTGCATTTTATTTCTCCCTTCCCAGAATGGGACACCCCTTCCCCTCGGCAGTCAAGTTGATTCCACGCGTGACTGGGCCCAGGGGCTCAGAGAACACAAGGACTGCTAGAGTGGTGGCAGTTGGGACCTTTCCTGCAAGCTGCCTGCCTGACTTCTCCACCAGGGGACAGGGGAGGGGTGTAACAGTCAACCACAATCTGACCACCCAGGGGACTTCCTGTGTGTACCTCCCATCAGAGCCTCAGGACTCCCAGACGTCTCTGCCCCTCGGCAAGAATAGCAGCTAAGAAGGGGATTTTCCAAGAGGGCAGGAAAGACGGAGGTGGCATATCCAGGGCATTGAACAAAGA
>PVJH01047685.1:0-11177 GCA_004026705.1 Nesogale talazaci | reverse complement strand
CAGGGGCTGCAGGGAGCTGGGGTCCTGTGTGTGCTGAGCTCAGAGTTCCAGGCCCCCTCACAGGAAGCGGTCAGGCCAGGAGCCCCCGCAGGCTGCAGCTCTGTTTGGTTTTCCCTGCCCGCCCGGGGAGCGGGGCTGCTTCCCGCCAGGCCGGCGCCCCTCCACGGGAAGCACAAAGGCCCTACACAGCCGGCACGCGGCCGGCACACACGTAGGTCACGGCTCCTGCCCGGCTGGGCGGGCAGCCCAGAGCCAGCCTCGCCAGGGCCCGGCCGCATGGGCAGCGCCTGGCCCCTCGGGCTGCTCCTCTCTTCTCAGACCCACCAGCCGGGGAGTCAAGGGACCAAGTGGGGAGCCCAAAGGAGTCCCAGATGGGTGAGCCCCTGAGTGAGGCTGACCAGGGTGGGGGACACGCGTGGGCTCACACCGCCCCCACATGCCCACGCCTCCCTCTAGCTCAAAATCCTAAATCCAAGCTTTCTGCCAGCAAGTCAATTCCAACTTGCAGAGACTGGAAGACAAGGCATACCAGACAGGTTCTTGGGGGGAATCAGAAGCCTTATCTTTCTCCCTCTGAGCAGCTGCCCGTTTTGAACCCCTGACCTTGCAGCTAGCAGCCAGCTTATAGACACTGTGCCACCGGGACTCCGACAAGCCCCGTCTCTCAAAAGTCCCACGGCCCAGCCCCTTGGGGGCTCTGTGGTTAAGCATGAGCCAAGGTCAGTTGTCTCTCGGCTGGGCACAGATGCCCAGTGAGATCGATACCCATCCGCTAGGACCCACATCCTTGGAACCTGGAGAAACTTGCCAGAGTGGATTGGGGCAGGGCTGCCGCTGGAAACCCCATGGGGACTTTTGGCCCCTGACTTAGGGCCCCAGCCACCTGGATGAGGGAGCTGGGTCCCCCGGGGGGGGGGGGTAGCTGCCCAGCAGTGGCAAAAGCATAGACAGCTCTGCCCCTGTCAGCTGGGCAGCAGCATGGCCTGCCACTCCAGGGCCCACTCCAGGGCTTGCTGCCAACTCAGCAGGGCCCTCGCAGGTCACTCCCGCCCAGGGTGGCCACCCTAGCCCCAGTTCAGCCCGCCTTCCGGGATGGTCCTTGGATCCAGTGACCTCAGAGAGAAACCCCACACCCCCATACCAAGCCCAGGTGCTTTGTTGGCTTGGGACACAATTCTGGGGTGCACATCCTGTAGCCCTCCCCCACTCCCATCCAGGTGGCACCCCCACCTGAAGGGTCCCCAGGAAGTGGACCCAGTCTGGGACATGGCTCCTGGAACCCTACCTGCACCCTAGGCCAACAGTCCCGGCCGTAAGGTGGGGCTCCCCAAAGCCCTGCCTCCCGCACCCCTACCCCTTCCTCTCCAAGACCAGAGGCTGAGCAGCACCTGACTTCAGGCACGGGTTCCCGGCATTCTCCTGAGTCCGGCCGGCCCCTGGGTGCCCAGGGCCCAAGAGGAAAGCCAGGCCGGCTGCAGGAAATAGTGGATGTCAGGTGAGAGCCTTCTGTACCCGGCCTTGGCTAGGTTGTGCAGGAACTTGCTCCATGGCAATGTCAGTTAGACTCTAGGTGGAACGTCCCTAGAGGGAATCAGTGAGCATGGTTTTCAGACTGCCTTCTCTGAGGTGGGGAGGCAGCCTGAAGGTGCAGCTGGTTGGTGTCTCTCTCTCTCTCTCTCTCTCTCTCTCTCTCTCTCCCTCCCTCCCTCCCTCCCTCCCTCCCTCTGCAGGAAGGCAGAGTAGAGTCTCCAGGGAAATGTAAGACGGTGTCAGGAGGCTGAACTCAGGGAGGGGGGCATGGGCTGAGATGGTCCTTGGAAGGTGAACAAAAATGGGAGTGGGCTGTGTGCCGGAGGCACTTCAGGGAGGCAGAGCCAAGCAGCTGCAGGAATGACCCCTGCCCAAGGAGGCCGCCCCCACAGAGGAGAGAAAGCAGGGCTTGGGGGTTCTGGGGGAGGCATCCTGCGGAAGTGGCCTGTCTCACATCACTGAGACCATTAACTTCAGCTCCCAGAGCCCAGGAGGTGGGCAGCCAGGGAGGACTTCCTGCCCTCGGGGCAGTGGGGTGTGCTGGAAATGGATCAAGTGGCAGCCCCCCCCCCCGCCCCGCAAGGAGTGGCAGTAACCAGCAGGAGGGCAGATGGACCCTCCCTAGGCTGGGCAGGGTGACCCCAGCACCTCCTCCTGGGGAGCCTGCAGGAGCAGGAGGCGCCACCTGGTGGCTGTGTCACCACCCACACCTTTACCACCGTGAGGACCCTGCGGGCCTAAGGGACCCTCGGCGCTCTGGACCCCACAGTGAACTGCTGGGATCCCTCCTGGCTGGCTCTCTAGACCTCAGGGAGGTCCTGTCCCCATGCCTGCCACCTCTCAGACGGGGTCACGACTGGAGGTGTCTGCAGGGCACACACACACACAGGCACACGGGTGCTCACGCCAAAAGGCCCTCAGGAAAAAGCCAGGATGCCCTCATTCCCCTTTCCACAGGCTTTTTGGGTGACACCCCCCTGCCCGTCTCCCCCCAACACACATGCAGGACCCACACTCAGCTGCATTTAGGAAATTGGTTTCGTTTCAGGAAACATGCCACCACCCCAGGCATTCCGAGACACCGAACGTGGGTCAGTGAGACCAAGTAATGACGTTGTGGAAGAGTGTGTGTGTGTGGTGGTGGATGTTTAAGCCCAGCTTCTGAGGCCCTGCCTGAGGATCCTGTGGTGGACTGGCTACTCATTGGGTTGGGATTCTTAAGAAACCAGAGAAAGAGACAAGTCCCTCGTTCCCCCCCCCCACCCCCCACACACACCATCTCAGAATAGCTGGTCTTGGGGGCCACAGTCTAGCATGCTACCTGTCCAGGCTCCTTGAGAGGACTTGAAGGCCACTCTCTGGGGCAGTGGCTGAGCCCATTCACCCACCGGCCTTGCTGCCCGGGGTCTCCCGTGGTTGTTTCTCAGGTGCCGGGGAGATTTGGTTGTGACCCATCGCAAGCCCACAAAAACAGGACGTTGCACGGCCTCATCCTGTGCCATTGACTTGTCCCCAGAAGGGGGAGAGGGGCGCACAGTGTGCAGGGACCATGAGCCTAAGGGAAGCTCCCTCCCCCAGGGGTGGGCAGAGACAGGGTCTGGGGGCAGGACTCCAGGGGTCTGGTCTGGGACTTGCTGAGGGCCAGCCAGGCCCCTCTGTCTGAATGGAAACTGGTCTGCTGAGCGAGGTGGGTCTGCTTGTGCCTCAGAGCCACTTCTGGCGTTTTCTGTGCCCCCTGATGCTCAGTGCCATCTCCTGGGGGGCACTGAGGATGAGGGGCGGGGCTGGGTGCTGCCACAGGTGCCCCCAGCAGGGGGTCCAGGTGGAAACATGCCTGTGGACCTGGCCCTAGAGGTGCCCTGCAGTTGCCCCCACCCCCCAGCTGAGAGCCATGGCCTCCTGCGTGAAGTGGGCGGGGCCAGCCCAGCCAGGTGCACTCCCGCCCCAGGCCCCAGGCAAGTGAGGGTGCAGGGGCCAGGCAAACCACCCCACCAGCCCCTCCCTCCTCCCACCCACACAGCAAAGCAGGCGGGGACCAGTCAGGGCGGTTGAGTCAGCACCCAGGAATGTTCAGGCCGCACCCTGCCCCTACCTGCCCCCACCTCACCCTCATCCTCATCCCCAGGGGCTGCAGCCTGTGTCCCCCCATGTCAGGGCAGTGCCTAGGGCCCAGGCTGACAGGAGCTGGTTTCTATGGGGCCTCTCTCTGACCCTGTGACCCCTAAAGTTTTCACTCTCTCCTAGGTCACAGTGAGCATTCGGCTGCAAACGAAGGGGGGTGGGGGGTGGCCAAGGGGCAGAGCCAGGAATGAGACCCATTGTGGTGGGCTGGACTGGGCGGGAGGGGTCAGGGACCTGGGGAGCTTCCAGGAGGAGGCAGATCTGGTCACCTGCAAGCAGGGCAGGCAGACCTGGCAGGAGGGCCCAGGAGGCCTGACCAGCATCCAGCTTGAAGCCTTCAGCTCTGGCCACCCCAGGCTGCCTCCTAGCCTGCGCAGGCCAGTGCAGGGATGGCTGCTGTGCTAATGGCCTGGCGGCCAGGGTCAGGGCTGGCCCCACCAGTGACCCACTCATCTGGACCCTCAGGGTAGGGGGCTGGTGCGGCCCCCAGACCCCGGTCTTGCCCCGACAGCACTTGGCCCCACAACTCTGCCTGGACCCACTGCAGACCCTGTCGCCAGCATGCTCTGTGAGTGGGGGAGCCTAGAGGGGACAGGGGCTGGCCTGGCTGAGGGCCATGCTGCCCATGTAGCACCTGCCCCCCTGTGCCCCAGGACCTCGCTGGACGTTGGCCACCATGGCTTTGTCTGCCAGAGTCCTGGTGACCGCCTGCCTCCTGTGGGCTTCGTGGTGCTGCTGCCACCGTGGTCACCACCACAAGCCCAGAATCCGGGAGACCGTGGGCCTGGCCACTGTCTGCGGCCCCACCCGCAGCCACATGGTGAGGAACTGCCAGACAGCAGGGACACTGCAGCTCCCAGGGGCTTGGGGTGGGGGGGCCGCTGGGAGGACAGGAGTCCGGGTGGGGGGGCTAGTCCTGGGGCCACGGCACCTTCAGAGGGAGATTCAGGTCAGGTGCTGGTGAAGGTCGCTGACTGGATGCAGGCCTTGACCCCACTCCCAGGAAGCCCAGGGCTCTGGTGGGCAGGGCCTCAGTAGCACCTGTCACTAGGTCCTGCCCCCACAGGTGCAGCCTGATGTGGATGAGCTGGGGGCCAGCGTGGGGGGCCTCTCATCTCTGAGGATGCCTGTTGCTCTCCCTGAAGTACGACTCCGGGAGGGAGGAGGTGAGTGCCTACCCACTGCCTGGCCCCATCTGTGGAATGGGCATGGGGGGGTGCAGGGTGGCTGGGGGAAGGATAACAGGCCACGCTGTGCCCTCTCCACCCCCCTAGATCAGAGTGGGCCTAAAGCAGGCAGCCCAGCTGAGGGCCCTGGGACCCGGTCACTCGGCTGACCCCTACGCCTGCGTCAGCGTCTCCACGCAGCCTGGGCAGAGGCATGAGACCAAGGTGCCCTGGGGCACTCTCAGCCTCTTGTTTGAGGAGACCTGCTGCTTTCAGGTGGGTTGGGGGGCAGTAGGGGTCTGGGCCTGGTGGGCAGCTGGGGGAGGAGAGTGGCTCACAGTCTATCCCCCAGGTCCCCAGCTCCGAGCTGCCTCAGGCCGTCCTGCGGCTGTAGCTGCTGGCCTTCAGCTGCCTCTCCCGACATGCCCCACTGGACACCGTGGACCTGCAGCACATCCTGGAGCCGTGGCAGGAGCTGGGCCTGCCAGGCTTAGCCCAGGTGAGGCCCCCACCTGCAGCTGCCCGGGTCCGCAGAGCCCATGCTTCAGAAGGGGTCCCTCTGTGGGCTCCTGGGCCCAGGTGGCAGGACTGAGGTCCCCGTGTGCCCAGCCCGAGGAGACGCTGGGTAAGGTGTGCCTTGACCCGGCCAGCTGATGGTGCTGGGTTGGAGGCCCGAGGCCTGGCCCCCTCCTGCCCCCTCGGGCTGAAGGTTGGAGGCTGGGCTCTGAGTGGTTGCTCTGACCCTGTGCACCCAGAGCCCTATGTGAAGGCCCAGCTCCTGCTGCACCCAAGGAAGTGGACATGACGGAAGAGCTCTGAGCTGAGGAAGGCCATGGTCACCCCCTACTTCAATGAAGTCTTCACCTTCCACGTGCTCCTCAGCCAGAGCCAGGTGGGCCCCAGCAGGGCAGGGACGGGACGGGGCTGCACTCGAGGGTCACCCTGACCCCCCACTCTCTCTCTCACCCGGCAGGAAAGGTGCTTCTGGCCAGCCCCTGCAGCACTGGGCACACATGCTGATCCATGCCGGCAGCCTGTAGCCCAGTGACACCCCTGAGGCCTGCCGGGGAGGTGGACCGGGCTCTAGGCCGGCAGTCCCACTGGTGTCTGCCCCTGCCCCGCTCCTGAGAGCCGCCCAGGAGGGATGTGGAATAAATGCTTGTCTCAGACACCGCATGGCCTTTCTGAGCACTGAGGTGGTGGGGGTGGGGGTCGGGGTGGGAGGCGGGTGGGGGGTTCTGGCCGGGGCCTGACTGGGGCCTTCAGATAGAGCAATTCCTCTGTTCTAGGGCCCTGGGGAAGATGGGGAGGGACCCCTGGGAGGTGGGGGAAGGAGCAGAGATTCAGAAAGAGGCTGGGGCCTTGTACAGGGAGAGTCCTTTGGCGGGCGGGGGCGTGGGTTTACAGTGGAGAGAGCAAAGCCCCCCAGTCCAGGTTCCTACCCCGTCCCGCAGGGCGGGCCCAGCCGGCTGGTGTGAACAGCAGGGGGCAGCAGACCCCTTCACAAACCTCTGTCCTTGGGCGCCTCTTAATCCAGCGCATCTGGATGGCTTTACTCGGCAAAGCCTCCCCGCATCCGCTGTCTCCCTGTCCTCCCCACACTGGGAGCGGGGGGCCCCTCATGGGAGGGTGCCAAGCCATGGCAGGCCAAGAAGCCAGGCAGGGCTGGGAGGGGGCTCGGGCCTGCCCGGGCAGCCAGGGGCTCCGCCCGCAGGTCGGGGAGAGGTTCCCAGGGTGAGGCCCTCCATGGCTTGAAGGACGTGTTCCCAGTCCCCAGGTGAAGCTGGGGGTGGGGGTGGGGGTGGGGGCACAGGGCCCGGCCAGGCTGGGAGAGGGACCTCCCGTACCGTGCAGCCAAGGCAGCAGGCCCTCGAGGCTGAACTGGGTGGTGGGTGGCTCCTTGACTTCACGTGGGGACTGGGCTTGGAGCAGAGAAGGCACAGCATTCAGAGCCTCAAAAGCCCCAGCCCAGGGTGGAAACAGGGTCCTGAAACAGGGGCTGCCTCGGGCACCGACCGACGTCCATCGTGAGTGGACCAGTCAGTCTGGCCTACTGCGGCCAGCGCACCCAGCTGCCCAAGCCCTGACCACCACCACCCCCCTTCCATGTGCCAGCCAGCAAGGCCACGTGGGGCAGTTCACAAGCTCCTTGGAAGAACAGGGAAGGCATCCGAACTCATCACCGAGCCCTAAATAGAGCAGCCTGGCTGAACCCCCCCTCTCCCCCTCAGTCCCAAGGCTTCTTGGAAGGGAGATAGCACGCGGTTGGCAGGGTCGGGGCAGGCCAGGCTGCATGGGCAGGTGGGAGCCTCCAGCTGGCTGCCTGGGCCCCCATTGGTCTGAGAGGGTTCCATGCCCTTACTGAGCGGGGGCCCAGCCCAGAGGAGACCATTTATACCCCTCCCCTGGCCCACCAGCCCAACCTGCCACCCGCTGACCGGCTCGACTCCCACACAGAGGCACTAGGTGAGACCCTGGTGGGCCCCCGGGTGTGGGTGGTCCCCAGCAAACTCCAAGGAAGACTTCCAGGAGTGGGGGGTCGGTCACAGGGGCTGGGGGTTGGGTGTGGATGGTCATGGTCCTTCTGGGGACCCCAGGGATTAAGAGAAGGGGAGACACATGAGAGGCAGGCTGGACAGGCCTCTGATGACCAGGCCTCCCATCTGGGGGCACCAGAAGGAGGTTTCGGGGGTCCCAAGCACCCCAGGAGATAATCCCCCAAACCGAGTGAAGGAACAGTTTCTGACCACTTCAGCCCGGAGCCAACGGAGCAGGGTTAAAAATAGCCCCGTGGCCCCATGGCCACCTGCCCTGGCCCGTCCCGCAGGCCCCCTCCCCCTGGGACAGCTGCAACTCCTCTAGCATCACGCTGGACACTTAGGGACAACCTCCTCCCACCCCACCCGGGGAATTCCAAGATGACCCCCTCCCTGGGCGTGGGAGTTGGGGCTGCAGGGACAGGGTGGCGCCAGCCTGCTGCCCACTGGCTGGGGTGGCTACGCCTGACCCCTGTCCTCTCTCTCCCACAGGCTCTGAGCTCAAGACTTCACCATGGGGGAGTAAGTGCTGGTCCTCGGTCCCACCTGCCCCCTGAAGCCCCCACCCCCACCCACTCCCCGCTCTTCCTAACTACCCCAGCCCTGTCCCCTCCACCATGACCCTAACCACTTTCTTCTTTCTCCCCTCCCCCCAAACAGTGAAGAGGTGAGTACTTCCGGGGATCTGGGGGAGGCAGAGGTGGAGCGGGCATGAAAGGGTCAAAGGTTGGAGACTGGAGGCCCAGGAGATGTCCCTTCTTCTGTGGGGACATGTTCCCTGCCCCCCACCACTGCCACCTTGTTGAGACATAGAGGAAACAGGAAGTCTGGCCCAGTGTCAACTGAGAAGTGGGGCTGAGGCCTGACCTCACCGGACTGTTTCTATCTCTTTACGCCGGCCACCGGGAGACCCCCACCCCTGCTGCTGGGCTATGTCCCCACCGAGGGCTGAGTCCCTGAGTCTGCCTCTGCTGGTTGGGAGGGGGAGGAGGGGTGGGGGTGCTGGTCTTGGTCGCCTAACCCACTCCCTGTCTCCTGCCCCACAGAAACGAAACAGGGCCATCACGGCCCGCAGGCAGCACCTCAAGGTAGGGTGACCAAAGGGGGGAGCTGGGCCATGGTGGGGAGGGGGACTGTCCCAGATGGAGGGCAGCAGGGTTTTCAGAGGGGAAGGGGGACAGAGCACGAGGATCCCTGAAAGGGACATCAGAGTCTTGCATGGGGTCTGCAGGGGCTGTTGGGGAGTGCCCAGGGCGGGGGGGGGGGGGGAGCACTCACGCGGCCCCTCACACCCCCCCGCCCCCCCGCCCCCCCGCAGAGCGTCATGCTGCAGATCGCTGCCACGGAGCTCGAGCAGGAGGAGAGCCGCAAACAGACGGAGAAGCAGACCTACCTGCAGGAACACTGCCCCCCTCTGCACATCCCTGGCTCCATGGCCGACGTGCAGGTCAGTCCGGCGGCGAGCTGGGGGGGGGGGCCGCGGAGTGCCCAGGCCTAAGCCCCCCCCCCCGCACCCCCCGCAGGAGCTCTGCAAGCAGCTGCACGCCAAGGTGGACGTGGCGGAGGAGGAGAAGTATGACATGGAGGTGAAAGTGCAGAAGAGCTCCAAGGAGGTGAGCGAGGCCGGGCGGGGCCGCGCGGGGCGGGGCCAGGGATGCGCAGCCCGGCGCTCACCGCCCCCCCCCCGCCCCCCGCCCCCCTTGCAGCTGGAAGACATGAACCAGAAGCTCTTCGACCTGAGGGGCAAGTTCAAGCGGCCCCCGCTAAGGCGTGTGCGCATGTCAGCCGACGCCATGCTGAAGGCCCTGCTGGGTTCCAAGCACAAGGTGTGCATGGACCTGCGGGCCAACCTGAAGCAGGTCAAGAAGGAGGACACCGAGAAGGTACGCGGGCTGCCCGCCGGCGGGGGGGCCACACGGACGCACACGGACCCCCGCCCGCCTCCATCCCGGGGCCCAGGGGCCAGATACATAAGCAGACAGACACGCAGGATCCCCCAGCCCACTCCCCCACCCTGGGCCCTGAGCAGAGCCGCCTCCCCCCACCCCCCGCTGGCCCTGAGTCCGCCCTCCCCTCCCACAGGAGCGGGACCTGCGGGACGTGGGCGACTGGCGGAAGAACATCGAGGAGAAGTCCGGCATGGAGGGCCGCAAGAAGATGTTCGAGTCCGAGTCCTAAGGCCCCGCCCAGCGGACCCCCCACCCCAAGGACCTCGCCCAGCGGGGCCACCCCCGAGGCCCGCCTGGCCCCTCAGAGCATCAATAAAGCTGCGGGTCCCCACAAGGGTCTGGTCTTGTGCTGCCCCCACCTGTGCAGGTGGGCTGGGCTGTCACCTGTGTCTGTCGGTGCGTGGGTGGGAGACATGGGGAGTTTGTGGGCTGGGGGACAGGAAAAGTGAGTGATAAAGAAAGCCACCAAAGAAGGCAGCCTGGAAAGCCCCAAGCTATGTGGTCTCAAGTACAGAACATTCTGGAAAAGGCAAGGCCATGGCCACAGTGAGAAGATAGTTGGTGACTAGAGGAGGTGGTGTGGGGGCAGAGGAGAGGAGAGGAAGCCAGGGAATTTGGCTCTGTAACATTCTTCTGTGGGTACTTGGTAGGGGACCCATGACGTGTTCCTTTGCTTACAGCTCAGAATAGGAACCCAGGAACAGTGGAAGGGAATTTACAGGTTTCAGTTTGGGTTTGTCCATTGTAACAAACACATTATCCACTGTAGCAAACATTATCCATGGAAACAAATGCATTGTAACACACATTATCCATTGTAACAAACACATTGTAGCAAACATTATCCATGATTGCGAAAACATTGTAACAAACTTACCATCAAGTGTTACAGACACCCTGTAACAAACACATCATCCATTATAGCAAACACAAAGTAACAAACACATTGTAGCAAATACATTGTGCTAGGCCAGGTCCTCTATGGAAACAAACCAGGACACTTACGATTATGTACATATATACTTTTAGATCTATGAAAGGATAGGTTTATGTGGCAAGAAGGTAACTTAGTCCACACAGCAGTACAGAGGGCTCAGTTCAACTCACTTTCGTGGATTTGTGAATATAACAAAGGTCCTTCAACTCGTCCGGGCTGCTGGTCCAGGGTGAAAGAAGCAGAGAGCCGGATCTGCCCTCAGGCCAGAGGAGCAAGAGCAGGAAGATGCAAAGTGGAGATGGTGCAGTGGCCAGGAGCAAAGTAGGTCCTACTGGAAGCACCAGGATCCCCGAGCAGCATGAGACTAGTGATTCGACCCCCAGGTTGGCTTGACCCACAGGTAGCTCAGCACACAGCTGGGGCCACGGACAAGCTTAGGTGGCAGGACACTGGGATGGTCGCCTTGGAGAAAGGGAGAAGGAGGCTGGCCTCGGAGAAGCTTCTGTCTCGTCACCCTCCAATCAAGGTGCGGCCTGATTAAATTCCTCCATATGTTCCTACGGGAGCCTAGTTGGCATAAGAAACCTAACGATCTGCACACATCACCCGCTGGAACAAACCAGTGGATCAAACACATTATCCTCTGTAACAAAGACATTGTAACAAACATATCATCCGGCTATAGCAGACACATTGTAGCAAACACAGCATCCAGTGTAACAAACACATTGTATCAAACACATTGTAACAAAACCTTGGCACACACAGGCAGCTCTCACCTATGAGAGGACCTGAAGGGGGAAGTAGGGGCTCTATGGGAACACTCTTTGACATTTCCCTGCAAACCTCAAAGTGCTCTGAAAATTGAAATTTTTTTGTATTAAAACCATCACCACCAAGGGTGTCAAAGAGAACCAGGAACAAAGTGAAGGAGGAC
>PVJH01047684.1:0-11182 GCA_004026705.1 Nesogale talazaci | reverse complement strand
TGACACACGAGGATTCCTGTGACCCATGGAGTGACCTTCTGGGTCCGGAGAAGTAACAACACCCTCTGTGCTTGCAGATCCGAGTCAGAGTGATCGAGGGCCGGCAGTTAAGCGGCAACAACATCAAGCCTGTGGTCAAAGTCCATGTCTGTGGCCAGACACACCGAACAAGGATCAAGAGAGGGAACAATCCATTTTTTGATGAGGTAAGTGGGCAGAAAATGCATGGCCCTCGTCAGGGAGTCTGCCTTGTTTACAGGCACCATCCTGGGCACCAGAGGGCTGGGAACAGACATGCGCATTCACTGGAAAGACAGGCTTCCAGTGAAATGGGCCACGGGAGGGTGCACTACTCCATCCTTGCTTCTCCGTGTTGCTCAGGGCTTCCTACTCTTTCATAACAGCAACCCAATGGGTGAAACCTGAGCACCTTCACCTCTCAGAATAGACCACACGGTGTTGCACATATTTGCCTTTGCTTTTCTTATTAACTGTGTGGCCTCAGTAACCCAACTTTTCTTTAAAAATCAAGTTGGTGTTTTCTCACCTACAATTCAATAACACCAATTTTCACCCATCACCTTGTAGCCACATCACCAAGAACCTACCTTTCAAAAAGCTATTAAAACGTTCTTACCTACAAACATACCATCTATATTTGTGAATAAGCCAAGTTTAGAGTTTTTTTTAAATCATTTTATTGGGGGCTTGTACAACTCTTATCACCATCCATCCATCCATCCATCCATCCACTGTGTCAAGCACATTTCTACGTTTGTTACCATCATCATATTTAAAACATTTTCTTACTACTTGAGTTCATTTCCCCCCTCCTTCCCTCTCTTTTCCCCCCTCATGAGCCCTTGATAATTTATAAATGATAATTTATAATGATAAATGATAATTTATAATGATAATTGATAATGATAATTGATAAATGATAATTTATAAATTTATAATTTATAAATAATTTATAAATTATTTTCCCATGTCTTGTACTGTCCAATGTCTCTCTTTACCCCTTCTCTATTCTCCATTCCCTTGGGAGGAGGTTGTAGGTAGGTCATTGTGATTGTTTCCCCTTTCTCCTCCCACCTTCTCTTTCCCCTCCTGGCATGGCTACTTTCATTATTGGTCTTGAAGAGTCTCTCAGTCCAGGATTCCCTGGGTTTCCAACTCTTATCTGTACCTGTGCACATGCCCTGCTCTAGTCAGATTTGTAAGGTAAAATTAGGGTCATGATAGTGGGGGTGGAGGAAGCATTAAAGAAACAGAGGAAAGTTATATGTTTCATCGTTGTTATTCTGCACCCTGACTGGCCTGTCCTCTTCCCCCAGCCCTTCTGTAGGGGGATGTTCAATTGCCTACAGGTTGGCTTTGGGTCTCCACTCTGCACTCTCACTCTACCAATTCTCATTGACATGATTTTTTTGTTCTGGGCCTTTGATGTCTGATACCTGATCCCATTGACACTTCATGATCACACAGCCTGGTGTGCTTTTTCCATGTGGGCTTTGTTGCTCCTCAGCTGAATGGCCACTTCAAGCCTTTAAGACCCCAGACACTATATCTTTTGATAGCTGGACACCATCAGCTCTCTTCACCACATTTGCTTATGCACTCATTTTGTGTGCAGCGATCATGTCAGGAAGGTGAACATCTCAGAATGCCAGATTATTAGAACAAATCATTCTTGTGTTGAGGGAGTACTTGAGTAGAAACCCAATGTTCATCTACTACCTTAATACTAAACTTATAAATATATGTACATAAATCTAGTTCCCCATTGTTATTTGTAAATATATTTACATATGTACATGTCTGTATTTAGATCTCTATAAATGCCCCTTGCCTCCTAGTTCTTTCCTCTATTTCCTTTAACTTCCCTCTTGTCCCACTTTCATGTTCAGCCTTCATTTGGGTTTCAGTAATTCCTCTTGGTTACATTGCCTTTGATCAAGCCCTATAAGACTTCCATACCTGGCCATCAATTTTTGGTCACTTGTGCCCTTGTCCCTGGATTTGTTAACACTCACTTCTTTTCCTGAAGCCTCTCACTCCCATGTCTCTCAGAACAGTCATTCAATTGTTTTCTCCTCTGGCTTATTTATCCCACCTATCTATCTAGATAGACATGCAGAAATAATAATTTCCACAAACACAAGACTGAGTAAAACAAAGCAACAATAGAAAATAAAATAATAACTCCAACAACAGTCACAAAATAAAACAAAAAGTCAATGACAAAAAAAAGAGAAAAGTCTATAAATTGTTCCAGGTCTGTTTTTTGACCTTTAGTAGTATTGTCCAGTTAAGTCTGATGGGGCTCCATTCCCTGGTCCCACAGTCTATTTTTGGTGTACCCTGGGGACTTTGGTCCTCTGATCCCCTGGCCGTTCTGTTGCACACACCCTTATAGTTTCGCCTCAGTGTGGTGGTGTCAAATCAGTCACAATTCCCGCGGTGTGTCTCCAGTGCTGTCCCCTGTAGGGCTGTGGGTCAGTGAGGGACGTTGTATTTTGTGATGGGGTTGGCCGATGGTCCTCTCTGTGCATCGGCTGCCCTGAACAGGGATATTGTCCTCAGTGTTTGGTGGGCCAGGATGTGTTCCACTCCCTCTCCCTCCCCCTTTGTCTGCTCCCGTGTGCTCCGATCTGTCAAGTCCCTCTCCCTGAGCTTTACCTTCAGTGCTGTCCTCTGTAATGAATTCTTCGGGGTGTGGGGAGGCTGTCCACGTAGTTGGTAATGGGCCTGGTCTCTCAAGCCTCTCTATTGGTTCCCTGCTTCATGCCAGTGTGCTGTGTTTTTGTCTTGGAGCACCAGGTTGAAGTCTGGTTTCTCTTTCCCTGTGGAAGTAACACCCTCTCCTTGGGTGGATTAGTGTCCTGCTTCCCCCTCCCCCCTTCAGTACTCATGTCTTCCCCCCTGCCCTTACTTTTTAGTTGTAAGTTGAGTTTACCAGCACATTTTTAATGGAGTTTTTGTGGTAAAATTAGGTGCCTCGGCTGATATTCTCATAGGCTTATACTCAAGTACATACAATAATACAAGTTACAATAAAGTAATTATGTTAAATTTCTGGAGTGGGTTATACCTCGGTTCTTTGCTTCACACACTGAAAAAAAATTCACGCTCAAGCATGTTTTGTAATCCGAGTGTGTTAGTCCGGGTAGACTAGAGGAACTAATTTCATAGACACGCATATAGCTATAAGGAAAAGGTTTATATACAAGAGAAACAGGACATTGAGCCCAGTCCAGTTCAAAGTCATAAGTCCGATATTAACCCATATGTCCAAAATCAGTCTATAAAGTCTCCTTCCGATTGACGAAGTCACAGGTCAGTGGGTGCAGAATGCCAGCACTGGCAGGGTTCTCCACATGGCTCCTCATTTCCAGGGCTCAGGGTCCATCAAGAGCAGAAACAACTCAGCGCTGGCAGAGGTCTCCATGTGTCTGCCCCATCTTCAGAGGTCTGGTTCCATCAAGGCAAAGCTGTGTGGTCTCTCTGCCGGCTCCTCCAGCTTCTTGGACGCTGCCATCTTGTCTTGTCCGTGATTCATTGTCTCTGATACTAACTCCCAACAACTGGGGAAGATAGTTTCTCACCTTCACAAGGGAAATATCGCAAGATTTCCCAGAAGTCTCAGGAGAAAGCCATGCCCACACAGAGGCCTTATTGGCTACTCAATGGCTATCTCCAGATTAACAGGCTAGACTCCACCCCTACATGTCAATCATAAAATTAACATACGCAAATTAACATACGCATATGACTGCCATACCGAGTGAGTTTTTGTGAAGGACAGGACAAGTTTCAGGTTTTATAGTTTCAAAAAGACACACCCTATTTCTGGAAAACGTGCCAAGATGCTCAGAAGCTGCGCTGGGGTTCACAACTGGGCACAAACACCCATGTGGAAAAGAGCACCGACATGTGGGCAACTAGGGAGGCAGGAGACTAGGAGTCCATGAACCCTCGAGGCTACGAGCATGTGGGCCAAGAGGCTGTGTGCGCCCACATGGGGAGGGAGCCCCTCACTCTCCACCTGCTACTGGGTGGGAGCCAGGTAAAAAAGTAGAGAGTGTGGCTTTCCAGCTGCCAGTTTTTAACACCTCTGGCTGGAAAGGAGTGGTTGAAGAGAAGGCTTCATCTTATTGGCTGAATGAGGCCCACCTGTGTGATATACCTAAGGTCGAGGGTAAGTTTTCGGTTTTACCTGTGCTGGGAGTCCTAGTCTGTGCATGCTCAGTTTGGGGTCTTCTCATAGATGTCCACAGGCTTCCTGATTTCTTGCGCGCAGGAGAGGGACAACCCTCATTCCTAACCAAGCTATAATTATATTTTATTGTTGCTAATGGTTTGCTTTTGTTTTTAGAAAGTATCGCATGGTTCTGTTAACCTCTTCAGAAAAACAACAACAACAACAACAACAACAATAAACACTTCAGAAGTACAAAATGCTTTGGCAGTCACCTCTTGTAACACAAACCTCTTCTACTGGACCTTTAAGTAGGTAGGATAAGCTTAGAGAACTCCCAATGACCAGACTTACTCTGCTGAGCAGACACATTTCTGAGATTCCTCTATTGCCTGGCCAGACCTCCCACCCCTGTTACATATCTCCACACCTCTTAGTTATCTAGTTTTCAATCCAAGCGCTGGCTCTTTGACTGGTCAATGTGGAGGCTCCTTGATTCATCAGTGTGGAGGAGGGCCAGGAGATAGTGAGGTTAGGGGTAGGCTTGGATAGGAGGAAGCTAAGACCTTGGGTGACTCAGAGCATAAGACCTAAGGCCTATCTGCATTTGTGTGGGATGTCAGCTTCATATTTCTTCTATTAAATCTTGAGGGTTTCAGCAAGAATCTTCACTGTTAGAATTTTCTCAATTCAATTAATTGAAAAAAATAAATTTATTGGGGGGGGGGGAGTGTCTTACAGCTCTTACCACAATCCATCCATCCATTGTATCAAGCACATTTGTGCTTATGAAACATTTTCTATTTGAACCCTTGGTATCACCTCTTCATTGTGCGTGTGTGTGTGTGTGTGTGTGTGTTAAACAGCTTTAATCTCAGTCATTGCTGCTTTGCCACAGTGAGAAATATTGCACATGATCAACATGTTTTGTTCTGGGCTGTGTGTGGGGAGGTAGGGGTAGGGAATCACCTTCTTAGTAAGTACAACCCAAGTTGGGAAGGCAGAGGGGTTGGGGAGCGATACCTCCCTGTGCCTGTGGCAAAGTGCAGGCAGCTCCTCATTTTATCCCTCCCTCCCTTTCCCACTCTCCTTTCCTCATGAACCCTTGTTAATTTATAATTTTTTCCATGTCTTACACTGACCACTATTTCCTTTCAGCCAGTTTTCTGTTGTTTGTCCCCCTAAGGGGTGGGGCAGGTCATACATCCATTATTGTGATTGGTTCCCCTTTTCTTCCCGCCTTTCCCCTGCCTTTCTGGTATGGCTACTCTCATTATATTGGGCCTGAAGGGTTTATCTGTCCTGGATTTCCTGTGTTTCCAGCTCTTATCTCTACCAGTGTGCATGCTCTGGTCTGGATGATTTGTAAGGTAGAATTGGGGTCATGATAGAGGTGGGAGGAAACATTGAAGAACTAGAGGAATGTTGTATGTTCTGTCCATTTTAATTAATAGTTGATTTAAAATGAGGATTCTTTGCAAAAGGGAAGAATCAAACAACTGGACTCCAAAGAAAAAAAGACTAATTCATAAGTAAGTAAATAAAAGGTGTTTTACTTTAAAACATCCCTCACTGGCTGAGCCCCCGTGGCGCAGTGGTTGTGCGCGGGACTGCGGCCCACTGGGACGGAGGTTCGATTCCAGCTCCATGGAGCAAAGGCTGGGCCTCCTACTCCCACCACCTGAGGGCAGTGATGCCAAAAACAAACAAACAAACAAGAAAACGTCCCTCACAATGCACATCTCTAACCTTGATAATGACTGTTGTCACGTGCGGACATAGGCAGCATCCCCTGAGTCGTTTTATTGTCAAAATATTTAACTGAAATCTGATCGTGAGGAAATGGGCAAATCTGGGTTCCGGGATGTCCTACAACTCATCTGGAGAACAAAAAACAAAGTAAATAAAGATCAGGCTTACAGTTCTCGATAAAAGCAAGCTGAAGAGATTTAACTACTGTCTTCGTTAGCTAGTGCTGCTGTAACAGAAATAGCACCAAACAGAAATTGATCTTGTGACACTTTAGGAGGCCGGCAGTCTCAGTTCAGAGTGTCTCTCTAAAGGAAGACTTTTTCTCTGTGTGGACTCTGGAAGAAGGCTCTGGAAGGTCTCCTTCCAGCACCTGTAGGCCCAGCATTCCTCAGAGATCTCCTTATGCCATGTCATTAATATCCTTGGCTCTAGGAGTGCCACTGTGTAGGGACCACGGGTTTAAAGGACATGCTGTATGCCAGGCTCTTCGTTCTTGGTGGTAGTACCATATATACTTGCGAATAAGCCGAGTTTCCAGCACATTTTTAATGCAGTCTTTGTGGTCAGATTAGGTGCCTCAACTGATATTTGGGTCGGCTTAAACTCGAATATATGCGGTAAGTCCTTCTGATCTCAACCCCCTTTTCCCTCCCTTTCTCACTTGTGAAATAAAAAATGCGGTCCACAACCTAGGGAACATCTCCTGGCATTAGATCAGGAGGCTGGCCTGGGCTGGGGTTGCACCCCACCCTTCACCCTCTTACCCGTTTATCACATCAGATCATTTCCTGGAAGATCATCACGTTGCCACCAGATTGCATCACGATGCAGTCATGTTGAGGAGATACTGTTTGTGCCATTCCCGTTCCTTGCAGGCAGATTGTCTGATGGGGCAATTTAAGGTAGTGGTCAGCAGTCAGCCACATTAATGATGGGCACCATTATAACTAGCGATCTATTCCTGACTAGGTCTCAGGCTTCCTATTTTGATGGTGGTTTTCGCACAACAGATCAACACTCTGATCCCTGCTGAGGAATAGGCACGAATGCCCACAGCCCAGGAGCCAGTTGAGCATCTGCTTGCCTGGATCTTACATCTCTGTCATTCAATTTCTTTCAACCAATAAAGTGAAATATGATCCTTGGGTGGGTCCAGATGTAAAAGAGAAAGGGAGAGACCAAGAAAGGAGGAGGAAAAAGAGGAGAAGGAAGAGAGAGAATGAAAGAAACGTCATCAAGAACTTGGGAGGGCACAACTGGAGAAATTCTAAAACTGTATAGTATATTAATGAGCGTCATTATCAACATTATATTTTGTGGGTGTAATATTGTTGTGACTAAGAATACTTTTTTCTCTTTGGATATAAATATGAATATAGTTAGGGAGGAAGTTTCATGATTCTTGTAATTCTCTTTTGAGTAGTTCAGTTCAAAGGAGAGGAAGAGCAGGAGAGAGAAAGTCAATGTCCTAAATTGTCCATGATAATCCTAGGCAGAAGGTACGTTTTGTTCGCTTGATCATTCTTCCAAATTTACTATAGATTTGAAATATTTCTCTTTGGGGGAAACAGAGAAAAATTTATTTTCTTAAATTTCATGTGTCAAATTCTTATACATAAAATGATATATAATTTTGCCTTTAGGACACCAATATTAGACTGGGACAATTTTTCATCTGGATTTATTTGAAGAAATTAATTTAGTTATTCTGCTTATAAAGTCATCTAAGCTGCAAAACCAGAAAATAGCTTCTGCCATAAGAATCTTGATATTAACCTCCTACCACATTTTTATCTTCACTTGCTATTGGGGGTGGAGGTAAATCATTGAACATTTACTGTAAAGGTCAGCAAAGATTGTTGCCAATCAAAATATTGTGCAAGAAAGTCTCCTTGTGTGGCTGGCTTCCCTGGGGCTGCGTTTATGCATGACCACAAAAGTATACTGGCATTGAATAGCTTGTAGTATCATAGGTTACAAAATCTGGTCTCAGTCAACATATTAAAGGTTAGCGGGATCTTTTAATATTTAATCTTTGGATTTCAAGGGAAAAAGTTACAATATATACTTATGTATAAGCCAAGTTTTCCAACATATTTTTAACACAGTTTTTGTGCTAAAATTAGATGCCTTGTTTGATATTTGGGCCTGCTTATGCTCGAGTATATATGGTATGTGATACATTTCACATCTCTTAAAAACAGAAAGTGTTTAGAAGCTTAGACTTTTTAAAATTTTAAGACATCTTACCTTATAATTTACTTTGAAATATAACTTACAACCAAATCAATTACAATGTACATACACTGGCACTTTAGCACAAGGGCAAACTTTGTAAAAACAACAACAAAAAAAAAGACCAACAAATTATTTGAACCTTTAAAATTAGGCCATAGTAAAACAACAATCTATGCTCTTACATTCAGCAAATCCATACTAAAATAGTCTTTATAGCATAAAAGCCAATAAAATTGTACATATGCCACCGTTTACATCTGTTTACATGGCTCTCATTTGGCTAGATACTTAAAACTCACATGTTACAACCCTCCACTGCAGCAAGCTTTGCAGGGATGGTTCTTTGGCCAGATCACTGTCAATAGCTCATGCAGTGCCAGAATACAAGCATGTATTTTGAAAGCGATACCGCGATCACTCAATACTGCATGTGAAATGGTTTTGGTGCAATTTCTGGTAGACACCCTTCTAGCGTACATTAAGAAACAGGGCTCTTGGTATGTACAATGCTTGTTAAGGAAGGTCCTACTGCCCTTTCCACATTCACCACTGCCTACTTACTAAAATACAACTACCCACTAAATGTAAACATTAGTACTTTGTGTTAGTCTGTGTAGACTAGAGAAACAAATTCATAGACACGCATATGGATATAAGGGTATGGTTTATGTACAAGAGGAATGGGACATTGAGAAAGCATCCCGACCCAGTCCAATTCAAAATCATAAGTCCCATATTAGTCCATATGCCTGATACCAGTCTATAAACTCTCCTTCCGACTCACGAAGTTAGAGGCCAGTGGGTGCAGAATCCTGGCACCGGCAGGGGTCTCCCCATGGCTTCTCACTTCCAGAGCTCAGGGTCCATCAACAGCATCCAGTGGTGGCAGAAGCAACTCAGCACTGGCAGGGGTCTCTTTGTGGCTTCTCCAATTTCAGAGGTCTGGTTCCATCAGGGTAAAGCTGTTTGGGTGTTTCTTCAGCTTCTCCAGCTCCTCGGATGCTGCCATCTTGTCTTGTCCGTAGTTCGTCATCTTGGAGACTGACTCCCAACAAGTGGGGAGATGGCCTCTCATCTCCATGAGAGAAATATCGTGAGATTTCCCAGAATTCTCAGGATAAAGCCATGCCCACACAGAGGCCTCATTGGCTCCTCAATGGCTATTTCCAGATTAACAGGCTAGACTCCATCCCTAGACTTCCAATCATGAAATTGACATCAAGCACATGACCGCCACATACTTATGTTACGCCTGCACTTTATAAAAGTAAGGCTTTCAGTTGAAATGTTGTCATTTCTTTATCAGAAGGAGTAAAGGAAACAGGAGCCCAGTGGCTTGGTGGTTTGGGGAGAACACCTGGGGATGAGGGCTCACGAACTTTGGTTCCAGCATAGTTCTGGTTCCTTTGAAGCTTAAAAAGCAGGCTGGGATTTGATAAGCTAGAGTTCCAGTTTTGATTATTTGGAAAAGGTGTTGCAAAATGAGTTGCAGCTGTGTCCTCTCTCTCTTTCTGATGAACAATCGTCATGTGAAATGCTGATCTTGCCTCTTCTGTCTATTGATGCTGCTGTTGGTCCTTGCTAACATTCCTAGATTGGAGGATAGCAATGTGAAACCTCTCTCCACTGCTCACCTTGGCTTCTCTGTCTGCTTTTCAGCTTGCAGGATTTCCACAATCTGCCCTCTTCCTTGTGGCCAAGCCCAGCACAGATGATAGGTGTTGCTTTGGGAGGAATCCTTTATCTGAATACAGGAGTTCTCATGGGCTGGTCTGTCGAGTGCAACCTGGGAGCTTCTGAGTCTCCTCAGCACACAAGCTTGAGAGAAGTCTTTGCAACTCCGTGCTGGGAACTATGGCAGATCCTGTGCGACCTCCAGGGAAGTGACCATCTCAATGCTTCTCCTTCCACCAACCAGATTTGAAATATTTCTCCAAGAAAAATTAGATAAGCAAAATTTTCATTTAAATAAATATTCCATCATTGTTTTTCCTATTAGGTTTATTGGGCTGACATGCTACAACCTCTACATACACCTAACATAACCTTTCCAAGAAACAAAGTTCTGAAAACTTAACTATTACAATGAGTAACGACAAGGTCAATATTGGCTCTTTTGAACCTCCAGCCTCATCTAGCAAGCAAAGTGACTTTGCAAGTGTTCGGTTGGAAGGAATAGAATTGTAATCACAAGTGACAGCACAAAGTGGTAGACAATTAAAATTAAATTTTCAGGTCACATAAATCCTGGGTTCTCTCTGGCCCTCATGAACCCTTAATAATTTATATACATACACACATATTCATGTCTTTCACTGACCAATGTCTCCCTTCACACACTTTTATGTTGTCCATCCTGGGAGGGGGTTATAGATAGATCATTGTGATTGGTTCCCCTTTTCTCCCCCCAGCTTCTTACTCTCCTGGCATCAATACTCTCAATATTGGTCCTGAGGAGTTTATCTGTCCTGTATTTCCTGTGTTTCCAGCGCTTACCTGTATCCATGTACATGTTCTGGTCTAGCCAGATTTGTAAAGTACAATCAGGGTCATGATAGTGTGGGGTGAGGAAGCATTAAAGAACCAGAGGAAAGCTGTATGTTTCATCAGTGCTATACTGCACCCTGACTGGCCTGTCTTGACCTTGGGCCTCCATTCCACACTCCCCCCCCCCTCACTCCCCCCATTCACATTGAGATGATTTTTTTGTTCTGGGCCTTCGATGTTGATACCTGATCCTGTTGACACTTCATGATCACACAGGCTGGTGTGCCTTTTGCATGTGGGCTTTGTTGCTTCTCAGCTAGATGGCCACTTGTTTACTTTCAAGCCTTTAAGACCCCAGACACTCTATCTTTTGATAACCTGGTACCATCAGCTTTCTTCAGCACATTTCTCTTCAGCGATGGTATCGGGAAGATAAGCATCATGGAATGCCAGGTTAGGAGAACAAAGTGTTCTTGCATTGAGGGAGTACTTGAGTAGAGCCCC
>PVJH01047683.1:0-11183 GCA_004026705.1 Nesogale talazaci | reverse complement strand
GGGCCCATCAGGTTGAGACTGCCGGTGTGCCAGGCAGGCACTGGCATGGACTTGCCAGGAGCAGCTGGGGGCCCCCTGGGAAAGCACCCCGCTGTTTCACGCCCTTTCTTGTTACTTAGCTAGGCGAGAAGGGTTTTCAGAAAGTTGGAACCAGAGTTTTTTTCTTGAGGACTGCAGCCGGATTCCAGCCACAGCAGGCCTGACCTTCTGCTCCTGCAGACAGCGCTGTTGCCTGTAAGTGAGGGCCTCTGAGTCCTTAGCCTGGGCTGTGACAGTGGGCAATGCTGGGTCACGGCGGCAGGCTTCTGAGGCACCTTGCCCAGCAGCTTTCCTAGAACAGCACCGATGGTGCAGTGAGCACTGCAGTCCATCTCCAGGGGATGGTCACTGTCATCTGACAGGAATCTGGACACTACCAGCA
Organism: Nesogale talazaci; assembly: GCA_004026705.1. Taxonomy (NCBI): domain Eukaryota; kingdom Metazoa; phylum Chordata; class Mammalia; order Afrosoricida; family Tenrecidae; genus Nesogale; species Nesogale talazaci. The sequence continues at coordinate 10,762 of PVJH01047683.1, read as the reverse complement.
GTCGCCCTTCCCCTAGGCCCTGACGATGTTTTAAACCGAGCTTCTCTGGCTCTTTTGGGATGCCACCAAATGGGTTTGTGGCATACGTGGCCTTTTGAATCTGGCTTCTTGCACTAAGCAGAGCCTCGAGGCTCGCCCGCCTGTGGCTCCCGATGTGCTGGGCTTCCTGCCTGCTTGTGGCGGAGCCCTCTCGCTGTGCGGCTGGGCCGCCTTTTGTTGAGCCCCAGCTCTCACCTGGCCAACCACTGTGTGGCTCCTGGGGACGATGTTCTCCTGACCACCTGTGTGCGTGCACCTCGCAGTAAGTGGGGTGGCTGTTGGAGGGGGAGCCTCCTCCATCTGCATTACATTCCCAGCAGCGATGGATGAGGGCGCTGTGCCACGCGCCTGGCTTAGTCTCTCGGGGTGGGTGCTGCAGTGTCTCACCTGTTTTGATTTAACCGTTGGCTGATAGTCGAGCATCTTCACGGGCTCCTTGACCATTTCTGAAGGATTGGAGTAGGATGTGTCCCAGGGCATTCCAGGAGGGCAGGGCCCCTTCCTCCCTCACAGGTGGAGTGTGTCTGCACAGGGGTGGGGTTGTCTGTAAAACCTCCCCACTTTCTAGGGGAGCTGCAGCTGGTTCTCTGCTCTTTCCTGATTCTGAGTTAGAACTCAACATTCACGAACACACAGCTTGCAAGTGCAGGGTCCACAGCCCCATCATAGACTGTTTCCACCTCACTGTGCAGCCGCCACCACTTCAGCCAGAACGCCACAGCACCCACAAAGGACCCCCAGACTGGGAGCACTCAGCGCTTGCGCGCTCACTCCCTCCATTAACTACTTCATGAATTCCGACCTAGTTCTGGGGTCACACTTTTGTCTCGTTGGTTTCCAAGCACTCTTGATAGAGCATTTGACATTTCAAGTCTCTGTACACACGACAGTTTGTCTCAATGATCAATTCTTTGCTTTGGGCCTTGGAAAGACAGCCCTTCCCCACCCTGGAGGCAGGCCCATAACAGGTGTAACTCCTGGCGGCTGGAGGACCGGATTTCCTTCTGGGCGTGTTTTGAGGTCAGTGCGTGTCCTGTGGAGGCTTGTTCCCAGGGTGACTCCGGAGAGCAGGAGATGCCTGAGGCTCAGCCTTCCGGGTGGCCCCCAGTGCTGCTGGGACAGACGGAGAACCTTTCCACCTTCCCCCGGTTCGGAGCAGATGCTGGATTTGGGGAGTCGCTACAGGTCTCCCTGCACTTGGGCCTGGGCTCAGACTGACTCTGCCCGGGTGTGATTGCCTGTGACACCGCCCGCTCGTCACCAGCTCTGTCCTGGTGGCGTCACTGTGTCTTGAGCATCACACACCTGCACACACGCCTTAATTCTTGGAAGAGGGCAGGCGCCACCCATGGGGGGTGTCTAGCCAGAGTCTGGTCATCAGTGCAGCATTGTGGGTGGGGGTGGTGCTAAGGGCAGGCAGGTAAGTGATCCCTGGCCTGGGGAGGAGGGGGTAGTGGTGCTAGAAATGGCGGGACCAGGATATGGTTGTTCATTCTGGGCTGGTTCATTGATGGCAGCTGGTTTGCAGCAGGCAGAGACTGGGCCCTGACCCTTGGGGTCAGAATGTATATAGTGAGGCCTCCTGGGTGAGTGGGGTGGGTCCACAGATGGACACTACTGGGTGCCCAGCTTCAAGGTCCAACTTGTCACAGACAAGAAGGGCATAGGTCCTGGTCAGGGTGGGGGATATGGCCTGTAAAATGTCCTTTCTAATGTCACGACCCTTGAATACAGTTCTCACGTTGTGGTGACACCCCCCCAACCATAAAATTATTTTTGTTGCTATTCGTAACTAATTTTGCTACTGTTATAAATCAAGTGACCCCTGTGAACCCCGTTTGACCCACAAGATGAGAACTGTTGCTCTAGGTGAAGGAGGCGGGTATGTATTGGCCCCCACGTGGGGGCCTGGATGGAGAGTGGCTGGCTCCCACCCTCAAAGGAACAGGGGTCGCCTGCTCAGCGGCATCAGGCCCTGCAGCTGGGAAGCACCAGTGGTGTTGTCTCATCCCCTCTGCTCTGGGGAAGGGGGGCGCTCTCTGTATGGGGGTGTCTGTCCCTGAGAGTAGGTGGTTTCAGCATGAGAGGGGGCTTTGTGTCCCTGTCACTGTGACTGTCGGGGGGAGTTGTCTGTCTCTGAGAGGGCTTTGTGGCACTGACTATCGGGGGCTCTCTCTGCCACCACCAGCCTGTCTACCCTGAGCCCTGCTCTGAGCGTTTCTGCTCATGATGCCCCACAGTGGGTCTCCTGGGGGCCCCGGACTGGGTCGGGACAAGCAGCGTGTGCTTGACCTAGTTTCACCATCACTTGGGGTGATGAGCACCCCACTGTGATGGCTGTGCGGAACAGCTGGTTTTGTCTATTGACAAGGCCCCTTTTTCTCAGACTCTGGGGAGACCTCCCAGGAAGCTAACTGACCCTTGTAGTCTTTCCGGAAACTTCCCATCTTTCTTTTGTGTGGGAGCAGGAGATTCTGGGACTGACAACAGAAGGGTCCCTCGGTAGGCGAGGGTGGTTGGTATCAGGCTCACCCCCACATTCTAGGTGAGGAAACGTGTTCACAGAAACAAGTGGTCGAAGCAGGTCTCTGAAGTGGATATGTCCTTGGCGAGGTCAGCTCCAGGCACTGGCTCAGCTGGGACCACTCATGCCCCTCTGTCCACCTAGAAGGGCATGGGGTGGGGGTAGCTGGCAGCAGGCTGGGCCCTGCCCCCAGAAGCTGCCAGTCAGGGGAGGGGGGAAGCAATGGCATTACCAGGAAGTGGTGGCCCCATGGCCCCGCCTGATAAGCCAGCGCCTGGGGGCCGACAGACTGGGCCTTGGTGGGCAGGGGCTCTTGGGAGGAGGGGATATTTTCTCTGTTGGGACATGCGATTAGTTCCTGCCTCGGCACAGGCCCTACGGAGTTCTTAGGCTCTGGTGCTGCTCTGTCCCAGGGAAGTCTGGCCAGGGTGACAGCCTCTCTCTGAATCTACTTGGGCTGGGGTGTGACCCAACCTTTATTCTGCAGTGTGCTTGTCCAGTCGTGTGGGGGTCAGGAGCCTGTGGACACAGGTAGCTGCCAGCCTGGCTGTTAGCCCTTGTGCCCTGCTTTTGAGGGAGCAGGACTGAGGGTAGGTGTGAAAACCCTAAGGCGGCTGAGCTTAGCAGGGGACTTTATTGTTTAGCCCTGCCCCCTCCCCGCCTTCTCACGGGCAGGTAGCCATTGTGTGAGATGAAATGGGGCTGAGCCCCCTTGCCTGTGATCACCCTCTGTGTGGTTTCAGGGTCCAGCCCCTCTGTTGTCTGAGCAGTGAGTGGGAATAAGAAAGGGGTACGTCTTCCTGTCCACTGGGGTGAGGTGGTGGCATGGAGGGCACAACCAGCTAGCTGCTTTTGCTCTGCTCTCACATGGAGCGCAGGTGGCCTGGAGGGGGGAGCTAAGAGAGAGGCCGGCCAGTGATCTTCCCCCTACCCCCAAAAGGATGGGGGGAAGAAGCCAAGAACTAGAAGCTTTGGGGGGCACCATGCTTCAGCAGAGGGCAGTAGCCGCCAGCAAAACTGGGAAGAGGTCAGGGAACTTCTTCACACAGCATAGACTCTGGGAATCCGAGGGGTTCATCTGTGTGCATCCTGAAGTATGGCCTTGGCAGGAGGTGGAGGCTGCAGGCTGGAGCTGCGCCCTCTGGTGGTGGTGGGGTGGCAGCGACTGAGCCCAGGGCCCCTTTCCTCCCCAAGAGCTCCAAGCCCAAGCTGCAGGCAGCCTGCTCCAGCCTCCAGGAGGTCCGCCGCTGCACCCGCCTGGAGATGCCTGACAACCTCTACACCTTTGTGCTCAAGGTGAGTGGGCATGGTCTCCACTTCCACCCGCACACCCAGCCTGGTTACAGAGCCTATAAGCTGCCCTGCTTCACCAGGTGAAGGACCGAACAGATGTCATCTTTGAGGTGGGGGACGAACAGCAGCTGAACGCATGGATGGCTGAGCTCCAGGAGTCCGCTGGCAGAGGGTGAGGCCCGGGTAACAGCAGTCCCCGTCTAGGCTGCGCCACCCCACCCTCCCCATCCCCCCACCCCTCACCTTCCCGTTCCTTCCCCCCCTTCCCCAACAGGCCCGAGAGTGACTGTGAGCTGCCAGTGCCCACAGCCCCAGGCCCCTGCCCAGCCCGCTCCCCTGCAGGAAGCACAGACTCCCTCAACCAAGGTGAGTGCTGACCCTTTGTCTGGGGGCCTGGGCGGAGGCATGCACCATCCCCACTGCCCCTGTCCTCCCTGGCAGCTGCTTCTCCCGGGGGGCTGCTGGACCCAGCCTGCCAGAAAACAGACCACTTCCTGTCATGCTACCCCTGGTTCCACGGCCCCATCTCTCGAGTGAAGGCAGCCCAGCTGGTCCAGCTGCAGGGACCCGCAGCCCACGGTGTCTTCCTGGTGCGGCAGAGTGAGACCCGGCGGGGCGAGTATGTGCTCACCTTCAACTTCCAGGGCATTGCCAAGGTACGCTGGGCGGGGCAGCCCCAGGCTGAGCAATGCAGGGGTCCGGTCCTGAGCGTGCCCCTGTCTCCCGCAGCACCTGCGCCTGTCGCTGAGTGAGCGCGGCCAGTGCCGAGTGCAGCACCTGCGCTTCCCCTCGGTGCTGCACATGCTCCACCACTTCCAGCGCGCGCCCATCCCGCTTGAGTGCGGCGCTGCCTGCGATGTCCGCCTGTCCAGCTACGTGGTTGTCGTCACCCAGCCACCAGGTGGGGCAGGGAGCTAGGAGCTAGTGCACCCAGGCCTGTGGGCGGGCTGTCGCTTAACTAACCCTGACAAAGGGTCTTCTTTGTCCATTCCTCCTCTAGGTTCCTGCCACACGGTCCTGTTCCCGTTCTCCCTGCCCCGCTGGGACTCCGAGCCAAGCCTTCTCCACCTTGGCTCCCCTGCCTGTCCCCGAGGGCCAAGCCCTGACACCACTCCTGGCCGGTCCTCACCCCCAGAGCAGATCTTCCACCGGGTGCCTTCGCCCGAGGAGCTCGCGGATAGCCTGCGGCTCCTAGAGCCGGGGTCAGACTCACGGGCCCAAGACTCCGACTACGAGCTGGGTGCATCCTCCCGGAGACACCTGCGGGCCGTTGACAACCAGTACACGCCCCTCTGACTGGCTGCCCAAGGCCTCTCCAGGAGCCCCACTGCCACGTGGCTACCTTCATCGTTTACAGATGGAGTCCTGGTCCCCTCGCAGCTGCCACTGAAGGGTGAGGCCTAGTGCTTGCAGTGAAAACCTGTTCTCTCTCCCACTGGGGGTCCTCAGGAAGCCCACAACACTAACAGCCCTGGATTCTCACCTGGCTCTCACAGGGGACCACACCTGGCCCTGCTTCTCCTCAGCTTTAGGACAGTGTGCTCTGTCAGCAGGACAAGCTAAGGTCAAAAATTATTTTAAACATTTTACCTCATTAATTTTTTTCCCTAAGGATTCAGGTTTCTAAACTTGTTTATTCATTGCACTGTTTAAACTAACCCCTGTGCGATCCACCTCTGCAGCCAGAGACAGCTATGCAAACCCTCCCGGAAGGGGCTCACCGCCCGGGCCGAGACCCTGACCCTGACGTCCTCCGCTCCTGCACCCTCAGGACAGGCTCCTGTTCTTGCTGTGCAAAGAGGAGCGAAGCATGCATGTCACCCTTTCAGGGACATTCAGACAGGGTGGCAAGAGACAGCTCTACCCTGGTGCCTTATGAATAAAAAACTGGATACTGATTTTTGCAGCTTCACGGTGAGACTTAAATTAATTGGAGAAATCGAACCCCCTCCCCCAAGCTTCTAGTAAGCCCTTCACCTCTAGTCTCTCTGGTTTATTGAACTGACCCCCGTGTGTAGTCTCGGCCATCTGAGTATAAGACACCCCCCGCCCCCCCCAAGCCTTGCAGACAGGTACTGAAGGGATGGCTACATGCTACCTCCACCTACCCTCCACTAGGCACACCATTCCCATAATTAGTGTGGAAGTGACAGCAGCTCAGGAGAGCGCCCAGTTCACTAGAGGCTTCTAGGGACGGGGTGTTGTTTAGCACAGTGTGGCATTTGTAGACACCAGGCTTGCACACACTAGTACTGACCACCTGAACTAGGGCACTTGGGACTGCCCTGGCTGCTCTCTCTACATATATAGTCTGAGTCAAGATTTCCACTTCTAGAATTTCCTGGGGATTTGTATCTCTTTTAAAATGACACCCCCCTGCTGTGACAGCAGACCCAACCTGGTCAGATCCAAGGTAGTCCCATTTTCTACGTGCCCAATTGTTGTACAAAACACAGTGCTACTCCGCAACGTGTGACTCAAAGCAGTTCTGACCAGGCACTGGAAGAGCTCTCCCTTCTGCACAGGCTGAGGAGAACCGAGGCCAGGAGAGGGCCTCAAAGCAGCAGCAGCCAGGGCACTGCCACTGGTCAGCCACCTTCAGAGGCAGGCCCAGGCAAAGCCTTTGTAAGCTTAGAACCTGTGACACAGAAGTGGCTATCGCACCCCCACCCCCCACCCCACCCCCGACTGTTCCAGGCTGTAGCCCCTTCCTTCCTGAAGGTGTCCTTGTCACCAGCACAGCTCAGACATTGTCCTGACGGAAAAAAAAAAAAAACCCTCATGGCAAGGGGTGGGCCAGCTACTAAGTCACTCCATGCGGCCTTTCTCCCCCCTGCCCCTCCCTGCCAGGCCTCTCTGCTGACCGGCTGAACCCACCCCTCCAGTTAGCTGATGACAGGGAACAAGCACAGCTGAACAGCCCTCTGGGATGGCCCCCAGCACCGTCACCTCCATCTGACCCCAGTCAGCTTTTCACACTAACAAGTCACCAGCACCAAAGAATTAAGTCGACTAACCTGCCTTCAATTCTAGACCAGCAATCCATATGGCTTTGTCTGGTAGAAATCTTCTGCCTTGCTTTTGACCTTTCTGGACCGTATAGGAAGAAGAAATAGCAGTCATTATAACCTTGGGCCAGAGAACACTATTTTTACTTCAGTTTCTTAACCTAAAATCAAAGCCTTGGCCTCTGCCCTGAGGGTGCAACTGAAATCCCGCCTGCCCACTTTCACTCTGGGTCGGCTAGGTCAGCTGGAGCAGCACCCCCACCCCCAGGGCAGAGGGACCAGACGGTTCTCCACTGCCCCTAACCAGGACACAATGTGACAGACACATCGTGATGACGACGACACAGACGGTGGCTGATCTTGTATCTGGCGGACTTCAATGTATTGTTTATGTACTGTATGAATAACTTATTCTTGAATAATGCCAATTTTGCTATTATGTACAAAATGCTCTATGTGAATTAAAAACTACTTTTCAGAACCTGGATTTACTGCCTTGCTCTTTAGACAGTGGCACTGACCCGTGTCTCAAGGGGATACACACAACCAGCAAACTGCACCCTCCCCTGCTTGTTAGCAGCCCTCTGCCCTCCAGTCTCTCCTAACCCCCTCCCCTAACCCCAACCCCCAGCTGGGTGCCCAGACCTCAGTCTCCTGACCCCAGTGGAGGGGGCTTCCGCAGAGAGAAGGGCAGCTCATGGACTTGGAGATACCAGGAGGGCTGCAGGACGCCCGCCTTCTCCTGCAGCAAGGCTTCTGGTCCAATTTGGGAACTGCATCTTTCCCGACTCTTTCTGGAGAGTGACCGACCCACAACTAAAGGTGAAGAGAAGAAAGGTTTTTGGACAGCTGCCTTCTGGCTCAGTGGCCAAGCTCCTGCCACACAGGAGCTCACACAAACACACACTACCTGGGTGTCAGTTTTTAAAACTTTTTTTATTTTTAAATTTTTTTTAAGTTTTTATTTTATATTATCTACAAAGTAAAAGTTTTTTTTTCCCCCCCCTTAACTTAAAAGTTGGACCACTGGACACAGTGATCACCTCATCAAACTTGATTTATAAATAATAATCCGTCAGATGACGGTAAGAATTTACTGAACTTTTTTTTTTCAGGTTTAATAAAAGGGCGTTCCAAGTCTTGATTTATTTTATTATTATTATAATTTTTTTTGCAGTAATAGCAGCAAGAATCACTCTTGTTACTTCTTTTTCTAGCTGATGTATTCATGACTGTCAGAGGATCATTAAAAAATAAATAACTTCCAGTTTCAGCAAGCAGAGCTGGGGTGCTCAAGGGGCTGAACAGCATATGGAATTATGGACTAGCCCACAAGTTCCTAAATGCCGCTATTCGGTCCAAATATCTTCCACTGCAGGGTGAACTGTTAGCATTCCTATTGGATGTTACAAGAAATCAACATATATTTTAAAAAACAAAATCAATGAGATTCTAGTTTTCTGTGCTTCCGGTTGGTAGAAGCAGTAGCAGGGCAGAGGGAATCTGGCCTTTCGCTTCCTCCAGGGCAGCCTTACAGCTGCTGTTGGTGGTGGGCTTGTACTGCAAGAGAGAAAGGTGAACGTTGAAACGAGAGGCTGGCAAAGTCCAAGAGAGCCTAGTGTCTGCAGCACGCGCCTGCGTCCCCGCCCCCCCGCTAGCTGAACGAGACTCGTGACACGGTGCACTCTTACCCTCCCATCTTCACCAGGGTGGGTAGCGACACACCAGTCAGCCGTGAAACCATCAAGACTTGCTGCGTGTGGGGTCGGGGGAAAAGGCCTCACCACACCCCCTCCCCAGGCTAGCCACACAACGGCACTGCTGCAGAGCACGGTCCCCCGTGGATAAAGCCAGGGCTGCCAGCAAGTGGATGGGAGCTGCCGCTGCCCTCGCAACCATCACACAGCGCCTGCGCCTCCATGTCCTCAGAGCTCCACTCAGGCTCCGCCCTGGTGACAACCCCCCACAGGTCCAACTGCCCTGCCCAGCCTGTCATACAAAGAAGGCCACTAAAGTCCTAGCATGCGCCAGCCACCCAGACCACTGCTGCTGCTTGTCAAGCCGAATCCGGGAGACCACAACACACAGCCAAGGCGCCAGGAGCCTCGGACCCTGACACTGAGCTGCCCGCCACGGGCCCTACTACGCGCGCCAGGACGGGTCTCGCTAGCTTTCCGATGCGGGGCGTGAAGCGCTGGCCCTGCCTGCCCTTCGCCCTGTGCGAGCAGAATGCTGTGGGTGCCCCGGCGGCCCCTGCACACACACGCCTCACCTGAAGGGTGCGTCATATAGGGGAAAGGCGCTGTTGTCGAGACTGGAATGGGCTGTAGTGCACTTTGAGCGAGGGCGGCCTGGGGACCGCCGGGTGGCTGTGTCGTCATTAGCATCATTGGCGCATGGGCAGTTGGATGAGAAGGAACCATTCCTGACTGTACATGAGCCTGAAACAGAGAGCTCTTTTACGCATACAGGCAACATCTCCGCTCACACAACATGTCAACGGGCTCCTTGCTCAGGATGGGGCGCAGGGGGGACGGCAGTGGTGGGCCGTTGGGCCCGTCTAGTCTTAGGGGGGCTTCACCAGGCAGCCCACAGACATGCTTCACCCACTAGCAGATCCTGCAAGCTGGGGTGCAGCCACCCAGCACGGGGGGGTTCACCACCTCTGGCCCTCACAAGGATCAGCACTGAGCCACGGGCTGACGGGTCTCCTCTTGACTGAAGATGCGGTGAGGCTAAGAGCCTCCCTACCAGTGGCCCTGTACAGACAGCTCCCCATTCTGATGGGACAGCAGGCGGGGCGGCCGGGTTCCCTCCTGGGAGGCACCTCTCTGGGCCACCCTCCTGCCTACTCAGCAGCACAGCTCGAAGATAGGAAGCCTCGTGGGGGAGGGGGAGCAAGGTGGAAATGTGGCCAGAGCTGCTGGCCTGTCACGCAGCCCCTGGCAGGCTGGGCTTCCTAACAGGAGGCGGCCTAGTTCTTTCAGCACAAAAACACAGTGAGGCTTGAGGCACCCGAGCTGCCCTGTGTTCACACGCACACCTCCAAGCCAGCGGTCTCTCCTAGCCCCCACAGGGGCCCTGCACTCTGGAAGCGGGCTCGGCCACACTCCACAGACCACACCAGCAACCCGCCCACCACCAAAAGCACATCACCGACTCCAGCGCCCATGGTGCCCCAGGAGCATCAACCGAGGCCATGCCAAGGACACGACGGGTCAGCTACCAGGTAGCTAAACCCCGATGGTGTCCAGTCAGGTACGTCTCGCCTAGACCTGAACTATGGGAGTCTTACTGAAACGAAAACAAAAAAAGCAACCAACCCAATCTTAGCCATCCAGCTCACCCCGAGAGCCCCGGAGAGAACCAAGGGCAGCCCCTCCTGGGGAGGAGGAACAACCACTGCAATGGCCAGCCCCCCACTGCAGGAGCCCACTAGTTTGAGGTGAGCTCACTCTGCTGCCCAGACAGCTCTGGAGGACATGTCTGGACCCTGGAACTCAATGCACCAGTGCACACGGCCACCGAAGAGGGAGGAAGAGGCAAGGAGCCACCGTCAGAGCCCACCCGCCCTGCCAGGGGTGTGTATGCGTACGCACATGTGTACAGGGCAACGGAGCTTATACACAAAGCCAAGCAGACACAGGAAGGAGGGGAAGGGCTGCATTCCAGAGTCAAAGGTATCTGTCAGGTCTGAACTGGGAAAGGCTCAGGGCTGATCCGCCAGCAACGCGATTGAGTCCATCACAAAACCACACGATGGTCAATGCGGGCCAGACCACGTGCACTGCACAGGCAGAGGGGGTGGGGGCAAACGGCATCACACACAGGGTGTTCTAGCTAGGGCGTGTCTGGTCTGATGCTCTAATGACCTCCACAGCCTCCTGGTCTTGACAGA
>PVJH01047682.1:0-11165 GCA_004026705.1 Nesogale talazaci | reverse complement strand
GGGGGCACAGGGGGAACGGATCACAATGATCAACATATACCCCCTCCCAGAGGGAGAGACAACAGAGAAGTGGCTGAAGGGAGACAGTGGTTGGTGTAAGACCTGAAAAAAAAAAAAAAAGATAAATTACTAAGAGTTCATGGGGGCGGGGAGAGAGGGAATGAGCTGATACCAAGGGCTCAAGTAGAAAGGAAGTGTTTTGAACAGGAGGATGACAACATAGGTACGAATGCACTTGACACGATGGATGGATGGATGGATGGATGGATGTGTGGGTTGCTAGAAGAGCTGTCAGAGCCCCCAATAAAAGGATTTTTAAAAGAGATTCCAGCAGCTTCGTCCACAGGCCAAGGCTGGTGGCAGGAGCAGGGTGCTGGCCGAGTCCCCCTCAGCAAGCCCAGGGCTGTGCTGACAGACGGTCTCCCGAGTCAAACAGCTGCCACGTCGTGATGAGCAGGGCAAGCTTGATATGACAACAAAGTCAAGGACACGGAGGGGTTCCCAAAGGATGGTGGGAAAAACTGGGGTGGGTAAGGAGAGGGTCATGGGGGGAGGGGAGAAAAGGAGACACCCCCCCAGAGATGCATAAGGGTAGCATCGTGGTAGACAGCCCTCCCAAGGGCTCTCTGTGCTTAGGACACCTGGGGGAGGGGGGCCCATTTGTGTGAGCAGCATCGTGGTTTTCGGCCCCTGCCTTCATCACCCGGAGCCCTGGTGGTGTCGTGGTCACGAGCTGGGTGGCTAACCGCCAAGTCGGCCGTTCAGAACCACTCACTGCTCTGCTAGAGAAACGACCAGGCGTTCCACGGCGGTCAAGAGGGACCGGCCTGGATCCCACAGGGACCGGTCCAGTCTGTCTCAGGGGGTCTCTGTGAATTGGGATCCACTCGATGGTGGTGAGCTTGGTTTTGGGTGGGCCTGTCATCGTTCGGCTACATGGCTGGGGTCACGGAATGCCTGCTTGGTCATTTCAGAGGGTGTGGATAGTCTGTTGGTTAAAATAAATGGAGGGGGGGGGCACTCCGACTGCCCTGCGGCCTTTCCTACTCAAGGCGGCGACCCCACCTGCTTTATGGAAGCCACTCAGGTCTTTCTTCTCCAGGGCTGCCGGGGGGTGGTGGTGGTGGTGGTGGTTTGAACAGCCCCCGCTTGGCTAGCAGCTGAGAGCACACCAGGGACCACTACCCAAGTCCCTTTAAGTGGCTTTCCCTCACCAGTCCTTACTGGTGTGTCAGTCCGGGTGGACTAGAGAAACAAATTCATAGACACGCATATGGATGTAAGGGACAGGTTTACATACAAGAGGAATGGAACATTGAGAAAGCCTCCCAACCTAGTCCAGTCCAAAGTCATAAGTCCGATATTAGCCCATATGTCTGATACCAGTCTATAAAGTCTCCTTCCAACTCACGAAGTCACAGGCCAGTGGGTGCAGAGTCCCAGCTCTGGCAGGGGTCCCCTCATGGCTCCTCGTTTCCAGGGCGGGGGGTCCATCAGCAGTATCCATTGGTGATAGAAACATCTCAGCGCTGGCGGGGTTCTCTCGGTGGCTCTTCCGACTTCAGAGGTCTGGTTTCATCAGGGTAAGGCCCTGTGGCTTCTCTTCCAGCTCTTCCGGTTCCTCAGATGCTGCTATCTTGCCTTGTCAGTCGAGCGACCCCCAACAACTGGGAAAATGGTCTCTTATATCCACAAGGGAAATACTGCGAGACTTCCCAGAATTCTCAGGAGAAAGCCATGCCCACACAGAGACCTCATTGGCTACTCATTGTCTGTCTCCAGCTTGACAGGCTAGACTCCACTCCTACATCCCAGTCATGAAATTGACATCAAGTACATGGCCGCCACAGTGTCTAGCTTTCTGGCTGCTCACAATCTTTCTCTGTTAGAAATTGGTCGGAGGAATGGAAACGGGGGCCCTGGCAGGGAGAGGGTCAGCGATGGGGCACAGGAGGATGGCATCGTGGTATGGAACCAATGCCTGGGCTGCTGAGCGGATAGCTGGCGGGCTCTGTAAGCCTCCAGCCAACTTCAAATGAGAAGTAATGCAGTGATGGAGAAATCAACAAAGCTAGGAAATAAAGAAACAGAAACAAACAAGTCAAGGAATGAATCCGCCAGGACCTTTGTGAACCCTTGCATCTCGGGCCGGGGAGGACAGGCCGGATGAGAAACGCTGCTGAGAATGAGAAATGGCGGCAGAAGGTCTGCTTCATCGAGCAGATTTCCACCACCACAGAAGTTAAAGAGAAAACAACCGAACACATAAGTCGCTGTGCGTGAATCTCTGCCTATTTCCTTCGGATCGTTTCCGGAACCCAGAATTGCCGCAAGGAAGGGTCGTCTCCCTGAGTCTGTTCCCAGATTGCTGTCCAGGAAGGGCTGCTCTCCCTCTGCCTCCCCCCACCTTCGAGGCTACGGTGCAAACCCAGCGTGAGATGCGGAAAGGCAATTCCTACTGGGGCCCTCAGGATAGGGTCCGGGGATTTCACTGCTTTCTCATTTTAAACACAGCGATCATCCTCCCAGGGTTCCTGGAGGACGGAGGGTCTTTATACCCTCCCAGCAAGTTTTAAAAGCACAGAGTCTTCAGCCGGATCCTTCACGAGGCAGCCAGAGCTAGGGATGGCCGTTTCTCTCTTCCCCAGCTCTGGAGCACCATGACAGCGGATGGGCAGTGAGGGAGGCAGTGAGCCTCCTCGGCTCCTTCTCCTCCCCAAGCTATGTGTGGCTTGTGGTGTCAGTGTGAGGATTAAGAGGCAAGGGGTGAAGTCCAGACTGCCAATCTGGAGATAGCCAATGAGACCTCTCTGTGGGCATGGCTTTCTCCTGAGAATTCTGGGAAATCCGGCCGAATTTCCCCCTTGGAGGTGAGAGACTTATGACTCACTCGACTGACAAGGCCAACTTCCTGCGAGACATCCCTGAGGAGAAGCCACATAGACCTGCCCGGATGCGGCTAGAAACCTGGACCTAGAGAAGCCAGGTGGGGACTCCTGCCAGTGCCAAGATGCTAACAACACCACTGGATCCAAAGCCTCAACCCACTGGCTTGTGGTCGTTCTGCATGTGGCATCATTGCATGTGTTTCCTGAGTCTGAAGAGGACTTAAGAGGCTAGTATCAGACATACGGGCTAATATCGGACTTCTGACCTTGGACTGGACTGGACTCTCGGGGAGAAGGCGCTCTCTGGCCGAGGGGCGTGCAGAGCCGGGAACGCAGCAAGGTTGCGATGCCAGGTTGGAAGCCTTACTCAGTTGTTCCACCTCGGCTGTTGGAAAACCAAAGCGACATCTTGGAGAAGCGCCTTCGGCTGTGAGCAGTGGGACTGCCCGGTGATGACGCCACCGTGAACTTCATCAACAGGGGCCAACCCTCCCCGGCCCACGCCTTGGTGTTTTCAGTCGGTCCACTGCGTGCGACAGTTGGACCTCGATCCAGGAAGACCTCGGGAAGGTGGATGCCTTTGAATGAGGGCGCTCCAGGAGAATCTGGACAGCACCCCCGACTGCCAGGAGGACAGACACGTCTGTCTTGGAAGAAGTACGGCCAAACCAAAGGCTGCTTGGAATGTGGAACGCGAGATGGGGCAACCCTAGTTTGGATGTGTTATCAGGAGACTCTGGTCTGCATGAGGGCACCCTGCCCGTCCAAGTGGGGGATCGGCGAGACAAAGCAGACCCTCCGAGGCTTCTTTCCCGTGACTGTCTGGGCCGTGTGTGTCCCTGACAGTGGTGGGCTGGGCCCCGAAAGTAGCATGTGAAAAGGGACCCTGCAGAGGTGCTGAATGTGACTGGGCCACCTCCCAGTTCCCAAATTGTGTGACTTAGAGGCAGTGACTTAGAGGCTGCCTCAGAGAAAATAGATCCCAGTGCAAGCTAAGCTGGTCAGAGCTGCCAGAAGGGGACACAGAGGACTGAGGGCAGCCAGGTGCCCGGAAGGGACCAGTCAGCTGAGGGCAGGAGATGGCTCCAGGCTGCCGGCAGTGCAGGGCCTGGGGAGGGGGGCTGGAGGCGGAAGACGGAGGAGCTGGATAAGCAGAAAGTCAGCTGGGGGAATAAAGAGCCTGAGCTTCAGATCCCTGGTCACACGGACCCCAGCTGGCAGCATCCTGTGCACATGGGCTTTCTCCTTTTGCGGCCACCTTCCATGCTGCCTGGAGGAGCTATACCAAAAAGCGTGGAAGGGGACTGACTGTGGGGGGTGAGGCCTGGGGGCACAGGGATGTCTGCAGAGGATCCCTGAAACCCCTCTGTCCTTTACAGCTGCGGCACCGGAGAGATTGGGGTGGGGATTGGGAGGCATGGGCCAGGGACAGCAAAAAGAGGCACAAGTCAAGAGGGAATAAGAGGGGTATGTAACAACGGGGTCAGTCCCCGTAGGGTATGGGGTGTGTGTGCGGGACCAGAGGAGACTCCAAGCCTAAGAACACAGGTCTGGGTCTGCAGGGCAGCAGGTCACCAAGCCCGTGACTCAGCAGCCATCTCTTGCCCATAAGAGATGCCCACAGCGCCTGTCTTGCCCGACCCTTTTGCGGGTGCTTAATAATTCATGGCTTCTATTCTTAACAGGTGCGGTGGCAGTGGGCAGACAGCAAAGTGAACTCCACCGTCCCACCACCTTCCACTGTGGGGACAGAGCAACATTCACTCAAAAGAATCCCCAAAGGAGGTGTGAAGTCAGGGCTGAGCCCTGCACAGAGAGTGGGCCCAGCTGGGAAGAGCTGGACAGAAGGCACTGTGGGGGGTAGGGAGGAAGCAGAAATTGGGCAGGTCACACCTCCCATGCACCTTCCAGCAGTTCAGGTGGGCCCCTCTCCCCACCCAGGGGTGGTCCCTCAAAAGCTGTGTCTGGAAGTTCCTGGACCCCCCACGAGCCCTCTGGATGCTTCCCGCCAACCCCCAGCACCTCGGGCTTCTCCACAGGTCTCACTGCCCCCTGCCTCAGCCCAGATGTCCCCTCCACCTTGCACCGTCCGGCCTCCTCTGCCTGGGGACCCCCTAGTTCTCCTCCCACTCTAAGGGGGACTTTCCCTAAATCTTTCTGAGCCCTGGCGGCTGGACTGTTAATCACCAAGTCTGACGTGCAAACCCACCAACCAGTCTGAGTTCTGTCATGAGATGCAACCTTGAGAACAGCTGGGGGCCCTGTGCTGTGGTATCCACTCCAGGACTGTGGCATGGGGTTCGAAAGTCTGCTGGGACAACCGCTACAGGGCTGTGCCGGGCCTCATTCCGGTGGTTTCTAGCTTCCCATTTCAGGGCTCCTCTCCTGGAATGTGGCCTCCCCTGAGGCCAGGCGCCATCTCCCTTGACTCAGCTCAGCTTGGCTGGTGGAGCAGAGGCAGTGGAGGGTCAAACATCCCCCTTGCGGGCTGAGCCCCGGTGGCATAAGTGGCTGAGTGCGGGACTGCGGCCTGTGGGCTTGGCGGTTCAAATCCAGCAGCGGCTCTCAGGAGCAGCACTGGGTAGCGCCCACGACCACCAGAGGCAGTGATGCCCCCCCCCCCCCAAAAAAACAAACAAACAAAAAAACCCATTCCCCCTTGCTCTGCACCTGTCTCATGTCCCCTGCCCTCCACATTCTGGGCTCTGGTTACTCTGGGTCCACTTCACCCCGCCCAGCTGCCATCGAGGTACTTTTCCCTTCCGAGAGCAGCACGTCTCCCACCCAGACTCCCCAGCTCCTTCCTTCCACATCTGGGCTGGGCACAGTGCCAGAGGCCTTGTGCAGGCATTAAAGAGACAGCAACACGCATAGGCATCCGCATCTCCTTCTGGGGAGGCCATCTTCTCTACTGTTCCCTTCCAGACCCACGTCTATGGTAAAGCACACCCCCAACCCTCCTACTGCATCCTGTGGCCTTAATGTTTGCCGGGTTAGACACCTGCCTTTCCACAAACCCACGGGCAACCGAGAGGCCTATGAATGACCACCGCCAGTGCCTCAGCTGGTCCCCGCCACTGGCATAGCGGTTACAACAGTGGGCGGCTCACTGCAAGGTCAGCAGTTTGAAACCACCCAGCTGTTCCTTGGGAGAAAGAGAAAGCTTTCTGCTCCCGTAAAGATAGCCCAAGAAGGAGTTCTACCCCGTCCCACAGGGTCACAGTGAGTGAGAAGGGATGAGAATGCCCAGGATAGAGGGAGAGAGGCACAGAGCATGTCGAGGTCCAGCCAAGCACCCCCAGGCCCACACTGATGCTCCCACAGTCCCCAACTACAGATGACCGGGTGACTGAGGGCTATCTTTGCAACAGAAGCTCCAGGGTCTGGGGAGAGGCCAGCCGGCAGAGCCTGAGGGTACAAAGTGTCTCTGACTTGTGTTCACACCCCCTGCCGGCTGAGTGGCTGGGGACAGCCACACACTCCCAGCTCTGACAGTGCGAAAGGCAGTCACTTTCAAGGAGGACAGGCGGCTCCTCTCAGCCGGTCTGGGCTCCCACCCTCTCCAGCCTCTGGCCTGGCCGGCTGCTGCCACCTCCTTCTTCCAGTGCGGACTGCCCCGCCCTCTACTTGGGAGTGATGTCACTTCGGCCACCTCATCACTGGCTCTCAGAGGGGGGAAAATGGTGGAAGTGGCTCCCCATTCTCTTAGCCCACGCCCCTGACCCTCTCTGAACCATGGACAAGAAGGAGTGGGGCATGCATAAGGAAGGCTGACCGTGGCTAATGCAGACTCCGGAAGCCTGCTGTCTGCACCCCTCCCTTGGGTGCAGATGAGGAAGTTGGGGAAACTTAGAGCTCAGGGATCCTGGGATGGGATAACAACGCAGGCCCCCGCCCCCCCAACACACACAGACACCACCCTCTCTGCAAACCTTCGCTAAAAGCCACCTCCCAGCCTCCTCAGACTTTCTAGCAGTTAGTCAGGGACCCCCCTGGGTGTGAAGCCCCCAGGCAGGTAGGTGCTCCCCATAAGATGGGGGAGGAGGGAGTGGGTGATGGATGTCCCCACCATCGGGGGACACGGAATAGGGACACGCCCCCCACTTTGCAGGTCTCTGTCTGTCGTGTGTGTCTCTCCAGGCGTCCCCCTCGCATGCCCCCCAACCCCTTCTCTGGACACAGTAACCCTCCGACTCAGGCATGTCCAGCCCTTCGCCGGGTGCTGCTGCTGCTGCTTAACAATGGAGCGGCGCCCGACGGTCGCGGTGGCACCCCTCTTTCCCGGCCGCCAACGCTCACCCCGCTCCAGGTCCTGCTGCTCGTACCAGGCCTCCTCCTCCGCGGCGAAGTCGCCCATGCCGGCGGCTCTCCGCATGGCCCCGCGGGCGGCGGCGGCGGGCTCAGGGCCGGGGCGCGGGGCCCGGGACAATGCGGCGCCGGCGGCGGCAGCGGGCCCGGCCTCCCGCGGCGCGCGCTCGGGCTGCGGCGCCCCGGTGCGCGCCGCGCCCCGTCGCCATCGGCCGCCGGCGGGGCGCCCACGCGGGTCCGGGGCCGCCGCGATGCCGCCGGGCCAGGGTCCCGCGAGCCGCAGTGGCGGGGCGGCGGCACAAAGGGCGCGGTGCGGGGACGGCCGGCGGGCGGGCGGGACGCGGCCGAGTGGGGCCGGGCGCTAGCAGCGCGCGACTGCGGCGACGGGGACCCCCTGCCCGGGTCCGGCCCGCGGTGCCCCCCGCCCGCGCGGCGCCGCCCGCAGCCGCCGAGGCATCCTCCCGGGTCCCGCCCGCAGCGGCCCGGGCCGCCTGCTGGCGGGGCGGGGCCTGTGCCGCCGGCCAATCGGGAGGCGTATGCAAAGATAAGCGGCGCGGGGGCGGGGCTTCCCGGGGCTCTGCCCCGGCGTCCTCGGGTCCCCGCGGGTCCTCCTCGGCCCCCCTCCCCGCCCCCGTCGGTTTTCTGCAGTCCGTCTGGGTCCCCAAGGATAGACCGCTTTTCCTTTGCTCACCTCGAGGCTGTCCCTCGAGGCCTCCCGAAAGCGGGGAGCAAGCCTCCGGGGTTCGCCGCCGGCTTCTCGGCGCCTCGCGCAGCGCGACCCATTGAGGCTCCACGTGGAGCGCCTCGGTGAATGAAGGCTCACTTACCCTTGACACTTGGGAGTGAGGCGTGCCCATACCTGTGGCCGGAAACCGCGGCCGGGAGTGGCGAGGGCTGAGGGCGTGTTACCTGCGCTCCGGGTCCTTTGCATCCTGCTTCTCTGATCTGGGCACTCATATGCCAGAGCCAGTAAGAGCCGCTGGAACGAATGTTTGCGCGGTGACACCTCCCTAGGCATTTGCTCCCTGAAGGCATTTGCGGGCTGCAGCCCTCGCGCAACGCCTTTGTGTGGACACACCGCCTGCCTGGTGCTGTCGAGGGGTTGTCGGCAGCGGTGAGGATTGGTGCAGGATCGGGCGCGGTTTCCTTCTTCTGTACAGAGGGTCCCCGCGTGCCGAAACGGACTCCACGGCACCGAAAGACGACCTATTCAACAAAGGGTCGACCCAATAAAAACCACAGGAGGTGCTCAACCGCTTTGGACCCACTACGCACCGACCAGCAGAAAGCACCCAGTGTGGGCCAGAACCTTGAGCAAACGGGACTCTGTTACCCTACTGGCTACTACCATTTCGGCTGGTTGCATATCCCAAGCGGGAAGGAGGTTGGCCTGCAGGAAGTTGGTGGAAGTTTTCCTGATTAACCCCAAACGGGAGGGAAAAGAAGCAGCTTTTGAAGAAGTTGGAAAGTTGAAGGGAAAGTGGGGTTGGGTTATAGCCTCAAAAAAAAGTCCTCACTAGACCCCCCCCCCAAGACTAAAGTGACCAGATATTAGCATTGGTAAAGCGGTATTCCATTGATAAGGGGGGGCGGAGTGTGGTAGAGGGGGTATATTCCCTTCCCATTCTCCCACCGTTCCCTAGCTTGTCGTGCATTCTTTCCAAAAATCAGGACTTTTTTAAAACACCGCGGAACCTGGGAAAAATTGTTTAAGATCAGGGCTGTCCTGCCAAAAGTGGGATGTCTGGTCACTTTACCCAAGAGATCTGGTGTATCCCAAATGGTAACTCCCGCCCTGACCCACACCACCCAGGCATTGATAGCTGTCGGCTGCTGCCTGGGGAGCAGATGAGACCTTGAGTGAGGGAGGTCTCTTCAGCTGAGGACAATTCTCCAAGGAGAAGGCTGGTAGGCACGTACAGTGAGCCAGCAGTCCCCCACAGCTGGGGGACTAGGTCTCTCGGTTCTAAGGGGAATCTGGGGGTGCATTACAGCATCTGTAGCATAGTAGGGAACCCTGGTGGTGGCATAGTGGTTATCCATTGGGTTGTTAACCACAAGGTCAGCAGTTCAAACCCACCAGGTGTTCCTCGGGAAGAAGCCATGATTTTCCACTCCTGTCAAGCACTAGTTTCAGAGACCTCCGAGGACAATTCTGCCCTGCCCTATAGGCTCTGGCTCCCTGTGAGGTAAGTGAGAATTGACTTGACGGCCAAGAGTGGGGTCTGAGCTGATGTGGCCTCGTGGGCTGCTGCTCCTTGAGGAGTGAACTGTGAAGGAAAAAGCCGAAGGTTTCTGCTCTCATGAAGAGGCAATCTCTTAGAAGCCCACAGGGGCAGTTCTGCGGTGTCCTCTAGGATGGCTAGGACTCAGAATGGACTCGCTGTTGGCAGGTTTGCTTTTCTTTCTCTCTTTGTGCAATGGCCCAGCAATTCTATCTCTACCCCAATGCAGCAAAATGGCGTCCTATGCTCGCCAAAAGGTGGGCTCACAGAAGCAGGCTTTCCTACGGGCCCAGACTGGACAGCAGCCAAAAGGCCATCAACAGTCCGGGTGTGACCCGTCACACCCCCACCACTCATTTCCCCAAATGATTGACATCTGGTCTGTTCATGCCGTCGGGGTGTGAAGGATGTAGTGCAAATAGCACTCTAAGCAGAGGAAGCCAGACACAAAAGGGGCAGACTGGTTCTAAGGACACAAGTTCTGGAGTCTGGAGCTCCACAGGGTCTCACGAGGTGTGGGCAGGGCTGCAGGTCCCTTAGGAGACTCCAGGGAACAAGACTGTGTTTCCTGGACTTATCCAGCTTCTACCAGCCTTTTGCACTCCTTGGCTCATGTCCCAAAGGCAGTCACAGGGAACAAGGTCTTTTTTTCATCACACCACACCGGACTCCTCTTCTGCCCCCCTGCTCCCCTTTGAAGGACTTTCCTGGTGACATTGCCCCCTCCGCCCACCCCATAATCGAGGGTTATCCCCCAACACCACGATCTCAAGGTCCTTCATTCATTCACACCTATCTGTCCAGTATCTTTAGCAAAAGATGCTAGCAAGGAAATTAGCAGGGTGCTGAGACAGGATTTGGGGGGTGGGGCAGTTGAGATTCAGTGTTCAGGGAGTTCTCTCTCAGAAGGTGACATTTAAGCTGATTGCTAATGGATGAGACAGCAGCAGCTATAACAAGCTCTAGGGGGAGGGTGTTCCAGGCAAAGGAGACAGCAAGATCAATGGCTCTGAGACAAAAAAGAGCCTGACCTATATTCTTTTTTTTTTTTTTTTTGCATCACTGCCCTCTGGTGGGAGACCCAGCCTTGCTCCTGGAGAGCAGCTGCTGGATTTGAACCGCCAAGCCAGTGGGTCGCAGTCCCGCACTCAACCACTACGCCACCGGGGCTCAGCCTGACCTATATTCCAGATCACACTCACTGCCATCATAGCCATTCTGACTCGTAGCCACCCTACAGGGCAGACTTGAACAGAAAGCCTCATCCTCTCCCCTCAGCGCAGCTGGTGGGTTCAAACTGCTGACCTTGTGGTTAGCAGTCCAACTTGAAACTCACTGTGCCACCAGGGGAACTGAAGGCAGTCTCTGGTTGGTACAGTTTCAAGGTTCAGCTGCTAGTTTAAAGGTTCAAGTTCAAATCCACCCAAAGGCACTTTGGAAGAAAGGCCTAGTGATTCACTTCCCCCAAATCAGTCATTTTGAAACTCCGGGCGCCTCGTTCTACTCTGACACCATGGAGCCACCATGAGCCAGTCAGAATCAATTTCTGTTGCTGTGGTGGACTTCTTGGCTGGGCAGAGGAGAGACATGAATGACCTTAGGATTAAGGTCAGGAGTTGGGTTTCTTTGCATTTTAATATGTCCAATATCACTGGCAGTTTGAGAACGTGGAAGCCAGAGACCAGTCCGGAGCAGCCTGTCATGATCTAGCAGCTGGAAGTGGGGATGGAGGGAAACAAGCAGG
>PVJH01047681.1:0-11180 GCA_004026705.1 Nesogale talazaci | reverse complement strand
CAAGAGAGGCAAGCGACAGGCTGCCTTAGGGCTCAGCTAAGAGATACAGATGGCATGGGCTGGTAGGACGCAGGATAGGGCAAGCAGTTATTGGGGGGCATGTGGAAGGTACATAACCATTTGTCAATGTGAGGTTTAAGAGTGAAGAGGTGGAGTCTGGGCTGTCAATCAAGATATAGCCAATGAGGCCTCTGTGTGGGCATGGCCTTCCCCTAAGGAGTTTAGGAATTCCTGTTTTTCCTCCTTGGAGTCAGGAGAGACGATTAACTCACTCCCTTGGAGATGCGCTACTGACAAGACACACAGCACTACGCCCTAGCCACATGGGCCTACCCTGATGCAGCCCTGAATCTGGAAAAGCCATGTGCATACTCCTGCCAGTACTAAGGTACTTACAATGCCACTGGATGCAAAGACTTTCTACCCACTGGCCTGCCCTTGGCATCACTGCGTGGATTTTGTGAATCTGACGAGTCCTTTATAGACGAATATCGGACATATGGGCTAATATCAGACTTATGGACTTGATCTGGACTGAGTTGGGACGCTTTCTGAATGTATAATTGTCCCTTATACAAAACATGTCTTATACACACGAGCGTTCCATGAATTTGTTTCTCTAGTCTACCCACACTAACACAGGCAGGTCCCAAAACACCTTCCTGCTGAGTTTAGATGGTGGGGGGCAGGAGAAAGGGAATCCCTTATGCTAGCCACCAGGAAGAGGGGGTTGCCATTCCCCCAGACCCCCAGAAGACCCTCCCCACTTCCTCTGAGCCCCAAAAGAGTCTTGTCCGGCCTACCGGAGCACCTCCCGCATCAGAGTGGCTTCTCGCCCCGCTCATCTCTCTCCCCGAGACGTCTGGGAAGCCTGGTTGCGCCTCACCTCCTCGGACCAGAGCCCCTGCCCACTCGGCTGAAAGAGCCCCTTGCCATGTTTAACTTTCTCCGTGTGCTCATCCCACAGAGATCTGAAGAAACTCACACACGTGTCAGACGTCAGGGACCCAGCCTGTGCCTATGCCTTCATGATCAATGGTCTGTCCACTGATAGGAGTCACCTCTGCCGGGAGAGAGTTTTCATTCTGTGTGTTCACTGCTGTGCCCCTACTCCCCCACCCCCGCACCCCCACTCGCCCGCCTCCTCCCTAGAACAGTGCTCCATACTGTGTGGTAAGTGAGTGGCACATGAAAATGGATAAGCAAATCCCTACATCCATTTACCCAGAAATGATCCCAGGCCATGCCATATGAGCACCCCTCAGGGAGCCCTAAACGGTGGTGCTCATTACAGACTGCCAGATATAAAGCCAAGGGCCCACTCCCGGTCCAACCTCTACGCCAGGGCCGGACGAGCAGAATCCTGCTCTCCGTCATTCCCCCATGCCCGGAGCTGCCACTCAATCTGCCGCCCAGCAGGCCCTGATGCTTAAGGCCTGTGACACGAGGTTGCTGTCCTGAAGACTCTTAGACCAGGGGTGAGAAAGCACCACCCAGGCACCGGGACCACCACCCATGTCCTTTGCAAACCCAAGCCTGGCATTATCTCGGTCCAAAACCACCTCTCTAGAATGGTCCAGGAGGCAGCCCAGAACAGCAGAGTCTAACAAGGCATGCTCATCTCCACCCGAGCCCTCTGTCTCGTGAATGACCCCCTCTCCTGCGTGAGAACATGTCCAGGAGAGTGCTGCTGGGCACAGGGGGTGGCTTCTCCCTGCTACAGCCTCAGAGAAGCATGAGCAAGAGCAGGAAGAGCACCCAGTGGCCTCTAAGGTGCACAGGCTGTGGGACAAAGGCAGGCACCAGAGCCCTTGACAGAGGCGAGACAAGGGGTGGTAATGGGGGGAGAGGCCACAGAGCACCTTCTGAGTGAGAATGGCCAATAGGAAGGTGCCCAGCAGGAAGAATCTGTCCCTGGACAAGCAAGACAGTGTGGTGGCCATGAATCACATCAGACTCCTGCCCTCTGCATTTCCCAAGGACCCGGGTCAGCCGGGTGCATGAAGCCTGCATGGGCATGGAGGGCAGAGAGTCCAGGGTCTTGCTCCCGGCTCTCTTCTCTGCCTTCACCATGTCTTAGCCGGCAGTGACAGTCTCAGGGGCTCCTGCATCCACCAGACGAGCCCAGTATGGTTCTGGCTGCCATCAGCTGTCTGCAGCCTCCTCTGCCCAGGGGCAGCTTCCTGGTGCTGCTCCTCTCCCAGGACCTCACTGGCCCACCAGCCAGGCCAGCTGAGCACCTTCATTCATCCGTGTGGCAGTCATGTGCTTATGTTAATTTCATGATTGAGATGTAGGGGTGGAGTCTAGCCTGTTCATCTGAGATAGCCATTGAGTAGCCAAAGAGGCCTCTGTGTGGGCATGGCTTTCTCCTGAGGTTCTGAGAAATCTCACGATATTTCCCTCGTGGAGATGAGAAGCTATCTTCCCCAGTTGTTGGGAGTTAGTCTCGGAGATGATGAACTATGGAGAAGACAAGATGGCAGCTTCCGAGGAGCTGGACAAGCTGGAGGAGAAGCCACACGGCTTTACCCTGATGGGACCAGACCTCTGAAGCTAGAAAAGCCACGTGGAGACCCCTGCCAGCACTGAGTTGCTTCTACCACCACTGGATGTTGTTGACAGACCCTGAGCCCTGGAATCAAGGAGCCAGGGGGAGACCCCTGCCGGTGCCGGGATTCTGCACCCACTGGCCTGTGGCGTCGTGAGTCAGAAGGAGACTTTATAGACTGATATCGGACACATGGGATAATATTGGCCTTATGACTTTGAACGGGACTGGGCTGGGATGCTTTCTCAATGTCCCATTCATCTTATATATATATATATAAACCTTTTCCTTATATCCATATGCATGTCTATGAATTTGTTCCTCTAGTCTACCCCCACTAACGCAATTTCTGGCTGAGAGCCCTCTGATGTCGACAACTACAAGGGCTGCTCTGTTAGGCCCCGGGGCTCCGAGTGGCAGACACGGTGAGGTGCTGGCTACCCAGAATGCACCCAGGGGTGCCTGAGAAGACAAGCCTGGTGAGCTACTCAAAAAAACTCTCACTGACAACCCTGTAGAAAGCACACGGAGGT
This sequence comes from Nesogale talazaci, assembly GCA_004026705.1. NCBI lineage: Eukaryota > Metazoa > Chordata > Mammalia > Afrosoricida > Tenrecidae > Nesogale > Nesogale talazaci. The sequence continues at coordinate 8,096 of PVJH01047681.1, read as the reverse complement.
GGGGGTGGGGGGAAGAGTGGCAGGATGTGAGTCACAACCGACTTCAAGGTGACTGGTGTGTTAGATGCTGGCTGGAGCAGCAGGGATGGATCATCACCGAGAACACCGGCCTGGGGCTGCAAGAACGGACCCAAGTCTGGATACTGCACGCTGGTTCAGGAGAGAGAGAAGTCACATGAGCGATCAGTGTGGAAAGGGCCCCACACACATTTCTGTCTGGTGGCAGGGGCGATGTCGTGTCCACAGTCATGGAGACCAGGACAGGCTCTCCAGGCCCCACAGACCCTGCTTCCCACCTTGTTACTCTCCCAAAGCTCTGGGTCGGGAGGCAGGGCACCCCTTTGCAAGAGCTGGGGGCCAAATTGTTCCATCTGGTCCGCCCTTGCCCTCTGAGAAGGAGCTCAATTCCTCTCTGACCCACCACCTTCCTGCTCCTTCTTTATCAAGGATCTCAGCCGCCTGTAACTGGAAACTTGCATCTCGAAAGCAGGGAAATAAGCCTTGCAGACGATTAAACTACTTTCTGCAGAGAAATTCTTCCTCCCAAAGGGAAACAGGAAACCAGATACAATCAGAGGCTCTCTGGGCATTCTCCAGGGGCCAAATATTTAGCAGTAACACTGCCCCGGGGAGTCTGGCTCGGGGGGCTCTGGGAAGGGGGCCAGGGTGTCTTGGACCTCGTCATACTACCTAGAATGTTGCTCCCTTTGGCCCTGACCACCTCCGGACATAAGTGTCCACCAGTGCCCAGGAGGGGGACCTGAGTGGCACGGCCCCCACGGCCACTCACAGGAACATGGGGGGTGAGGAAGGGGGGAAGGTGATCTGAGCACCTTGACAGAAAAGGGCTCAATAAATTGATTAGGCTATTCATGTCATGGGGCTTGGAAACAGTTCCTGGTCACTTGCTGAGACAAATAATTTTGCAGGCTGGTAGGAAAAGCGATAAATTCATTGATGTGTCTCTGAACATCCCTCCCACCCCCACCCCCTTGCCCAACCCTCCTGCAGATCCCAAACTCTTTCTGGGTTCTGGGTGAGAGCAGAGGACACAGCGACCTTCAGAACTCTCCCATCTGACTGGGAGACAGAGCCCCGTAAAATAATGAATACGCAGGCTGAGCCTCGGTGGCGTAAGTGGTTGAGTGCAGGACTGTGGCCCGCGGGCTTGGCAGTTCAAATCCAGTGGCGGCTCTCTGGAGCTGCGCTGAGTAGCTCCCATGACCACCAGAGGGCAGTGATGCCCAAACAAAACAAAAAAAGATAATGAATATGCAAAAACAGGCGGTGACAATTCTGGTGTAAGACCCAGGCCCAAAGCCCACAGGAATCCCTGCTGTGCTGCCACCGCCCTGCGTGCCTGGGGACCCGCGTCTTTTCTCTCTGGCTTGTTCTGGAACCTCTACAGAGCGGGGTTTGTGTTGATCCAGAGGAAAGGCTGCAGGGAAGAAGGGTCTCAGGAAGGAGACCGGCCAGTCAGGGCACACCGTAGCAACATGAAATATGCCAACTTTCCTGTAGTTCTCAAAAACTTCTTCCCTCCCAGTATCATGATCATGATCTGAATTCTACCTGACAAATCCTGCTAGACCACAGGATGAACAATGCTACACATAGGAACCGGAAACATGGGGAACCCAGGACAGATGATCTCTTCAGGGTCAGTGGTGAGAGGGGCGGTACTGGAAGGGTGGAAGGAAAGTGGGGTAGAAAGGGGGTACCAATTATAAGAATCTACATATAACCTCCTCCCTGGGGTATGGACAATAGGGAAGTGGGTGAAGGGAGATATCAGATAGTGTACAATATGACAAAATAATAATAAATTATCAAGGGTTTTTGAGAGAGGGGGAATGTGGAGGGAAGGAGAAGAATGAGGTGCTAATACCAAGGGATTAAGTGGAAAGAAAATATTTCAAGAATGATGATGGCAACAAATGTACAAATGTACTTTGCATACAATGGATGGATGTATAGATTGTGATTAAGAGTTGTATGAGCCCCCAGTAAAATGATTTTTTTAAAAAGAAGGTCTTCACAAATCCAGCAGTGGCTGGGTAGTGCCCATGACCACCAGAGGCAGTGATGGCCACCAAAAAAAAAAAAAAGGTCTTCAAACTGTGGATGGCACATTCTCAAAGCATATCTGCCCACTGCCCCCCCCCCTCCTCCTAGTCCATGCACGGGGGATCAGAATGCTGGGGCACAGGCAGGAGGCCCAGCTGCATGCCTTTGGAATAGTGCCCTGAGGCCCAGGTGGTTTTGCAGCTCCAGGAGAGCCAGCAGAGCCCAGTGCCACCCATCGCCGTGGGGGGGGGGGGGTGGCCCCTGTGTGGCCTAACCTAACTGACCTGAACTATAACCAGGGAAGCCAGACACAACTCAGCCACTTCCTGCTCCAAGAGGTGGGCCTGAACAGTCCCACCTACCGTGATGCTGGCTTTCTGACTCACCTGGTGGGAAGGAAAAGGCACCTGCACCTATCCCACCTGCATAAGGATTTAATGACCCATGAATGCCCGGCGCAGTGAGGCCCTGAGGAGGTGACCACAGAATTCCTTTTCTGGTGAAGTGGAAAGACCTTTTGCTGTGGGGGGCAGGGAAGCCTACCAGAGCACCTGCTCCTCACTGGCCACTCTCAGGCCTCTGCAGAATGTTCCCTTCCAGGAGGGTGGCCAGAGAGGGCTGGAAACCTGCAGAACCACCTGGACTGGGAGCACAGGGGCTGACACTGCCCACAGCAGTAACATCAGGGCCCTAAAAGAAAGCAGTGCCCCCTCGGAGGGCATCAGGGGATCTGGGTTCTGGTCTACACTCTGGCAGGTGTGAGCTGGTCTTAGGCCTTCCCCACGGGGTGGCCCAAGTCTCCACTAGATGACAAGGGACTGAATGGCAGGTGTCCCAGGCTCTGGCCAGGTCAAGGGCCTCCTGGAATGCGTCCCAATCATCCTAGATGGAGAGCCAGGCTCAGCACTGGCAGGTAGAGGGAGGCACCCTGGTGGCAGCTGACAGTGGCATAGATGGGTGTAGCTCCCTGCTCCCCCCAGGGGGGCAATCCCTGGTGCAAGGACCTCATGCTCTCGCTGTGTGCTCCCCACCCCACCCCCGTGGGAAGTCAGTGAGGAGCACCGAGTGGAAAGCGGCCGAGCTGCTGGGCTAGTGCATGGAAGGAGCATGCTGTGGAGGCCGAGCGGAGCGCATGTGAAGTTCGCAGGGCGGGGCCTTGAACAAGCAGCCATTCCTTGAGCTCCGGTTTCCTCCCTGGCAGAGTAGATGAGCCCTCCTCGCTCCACAGGCTCCCAAGGAGGCAACAGATTTGCAAGGGAGTCAGAAAAGAGTAGCATGCGGGGCCCATTATCCCCACAGGGAGGGCACCCGCCCTCCTGGAAAACACTCAGAGTCAGCTCCTGACTCGCTACTCCAGAGGGACAGAGCGCTGATAAGCAACGTTACTTCTGTTTCCCTGGGGAAGGCCAGTCACATGGCTCCAGTTGCTATCTGGCTAGCAGCTCTCCCACCTCATTCATCCTGAATACAGAATGCGCCTGTGCTCCCTGATGAGCCTCCTGCCTGGCTGTGCTGTGCCTGTGGGCGTGGCTCAGGCTGGCTCTGCCCAGCACAGGGCCCTGGAGAAGCCAGACTCCCCAGGGGTGGTCAGGGATCACAGAGGGGGCCGGACACTAGAGACGACTGAGTGTCTGGACCCACGGGCACTCCGTTTCTGCCTGACAGGTTGCTTCCACCAAGGGGCCTGAATGCAGACCCTGCGGCAGGCAGACACCCAGTGATGAGAACTCGGGGGCCAGGAGGCAGGTCAGAAGCTCTCGTGGTAAAGTCAGGGGCTGTAAGGCGAGGAGGGTCCTCCCAGGCCTTCCCTGGCCTGGAAGAAGAGGGTGCTCTCCTCTGAGAAAGCCATTGTTCCCTCGCCTTCTCACGATCCTGGCTTCTTTCTCTCTCCCATTGTCCCGGACCTTCCAAAACCAAACCCTAACTACTGGCGCCATGTTGATCCCAACTGAGGACCACCTGCGGGAAACCCGAGTCCTTCTGCTCGGAGCCGCTGGTGCTCCCGAACGGCTGACCTGCGGTCGGCAGCCAGCCCCTCACCCACTATGCCACCACGACTCTTCGCCTGGACCATTAGGGGGTCCCCCAAATTCCCTCTGCTCCAGAACAGATGTAACAGATGGCAGGATATGAGGGCTTTGGAGGACAGGCAGAGCTCTCCGCGTTGGAAATCTTGCCAAAGGAGTCTACCTGACCCTCAGGTCTCCAGTCTACCACCTGCATTTCCATCTCAAACAGTCTTTTGCACGGCCTAACGTCCCTCCTCCCACTGGGTCAGGACCTCAGGCAATGCATCTCTGGCGACAGGGAAGACGTTGCAAGCATAGTCTTGGGTCCCGGACTTCTCCTCTCTTCACATCGGTGGAATTTTGAACCCAAATCACAGCTGTAACCACTTCAGCACCTGGTGGTTTCTCCTCATCCCAGTGTCTGCCTTCCCCTCGGTGGCAGTGCTGAACATGGGTACACACGGACCCCTGCCGTGCTCAGGGCCCTCTGTGCGCAGTTGGGGCTGGGCCCAGCAGGAACCAGTCCTTGCCAGCCAGCAGCCACCCAAGCATAAGGCAGCAGCCCGTGGACAAGATGGGCACCCGTGGCCTGCTCTGAGTCCCATCCCATCCTCCCCAGGTCCTCTCTTCCACCCCAACTACAGGGGCACCCAGACCGGCGGGGGCGGGGGTACAGGAAAAATGTGACACCCCTTCCTGGGACCAGTCAAGATGGGGGAGATGTTTCCTCCTCCTCTGTACAAGTCTTTGTTTTCCCACCTTAGCAAAAGTTCACGGAGTAGGGGAGGAGGGAAAGGATGGGGGCAGGGAATTAATAGCTCGTGGAATTTTCCCACAGACTTTGTGATGCTCCCTTGTAAATGTGCAGGTGACCTGAGGGCAAGGACCCTGTTTTGTGTAAAGCCACTGTCCTGGTGTCTGTCTCTGGGCTCAATGAGCTCCAGTGGAGATACTGCAGGATCAGCAGGGGGCCAGAGAGAAAGTGGAGGCTGCCTGCTCCCCCACAGGTTCATCGTCTCAGAAACCTCTGTGGAGTCACCGAGTCAGAATGGGCACCATGGTAGTGGCCTGGGTTTGGACCACAGTGCCTGGAGTCCGTGGGGAGTATGTAGGGTCAATGCACCCAGCTATGCACCAAAAGGTTGCCCGTGAGCAAGAGAAGTCTGCTGATCTACTGCAGGAAAAACATGCGCTATTGAAAACCATTCAGAGGCCAGTTTTATGCCGATACACATGGGATCACCCCACACCCATGGTGACCCAAAGACACCTGGTTTAATCACAGAATTTGGTCCCCAGGGAGTCCTCAATAGTGTTTGCGGAAAGAAAGTGGCGGATGGTGAGGGGAACCCAGGCTGGGGCTCCTTGCTGAACTGCATAGCCTGTCTGTCTGCAGGCAGAACCTCCAGCACCAACCCACGCACACGAATGCCAGCTTAAGGTCCCGCCAGCCCTGCACATCAAGCTCTTTCATTGGGACAGCTCTGGTGACACCACTGGATAAGTATTGAATTGCTAGCTGCAAGATCTGTGGTTCAAACCCACCAGCTACTCTGTCAGAGAAAGTTGAGGCTGTCTGCTCACCTGAAGATTCCCAGCCTGGAAAACTATCCAGGGTCACTAAGAGTCAGAATCAACTCAACACCAGTGGGTTTGGTTTGGGTTTGGGTTTTTTGAAGAGTCTGAGGAACCCTGGTGGCACTTTTGGTTAAGCCCTGGACTCCTAACTATAATGTCAGTGGTTCAAGCCCACCAACTGCTGCGAGGGTGAAAGATGAGGCCATCTGCTTCCCTAAAGTAGATCCACTCCATCCTGTGGGGCCACCAGGCATGGGGGTCGACCTGGTGGTGGCAGGAGCAAGAGTCTAGCCACACGTCCTCCTGCAGATGGGTCCTCTGGTTCTCCCATGGCCTGGCCTGGTGGAAGAGGGTCACAGCCAGTGCTATCCTTCTCCTCCCTCTTCTCCTCCCCCCCTCAGGCCCTCCTCCTTGGGAAGCTGGCTGGCGCCCCTTCATTTGCACAAGGCGCAGTGAGCAGCTTGGATCCTCTGGCAGTGTCCCAGAGCCGGGACTCAGCAAAGCAGCTTTGCAGAGAGCTGATCAATACACTCATTTTCTGTCACTTCTCCCCTTTCTGCAAAGCCCGTGTAAATCACACATCCGCCGTGACCCTGGAAGAGGGGGAATCTCACATTGTGAAGTGTGGGGCCGGGGGGGGAGGGGGTGGTCGGAGAGGAGGAAGCTCATTAAACCAAAGCTCTTTCTCTGCAGCCGCCATTCACAACAACTTCAGAGGGCTGAGCTGGGGCGGGAAGGGACTGAGAGGCTGTGACTGAGAGCCACAGTGGGAGTGGCGGCCCTTGGGGAGCTTGACTGCTAAGAATCAGGCAGGACGCACTCAACCGCAGCCACCAGGGAGCAGGGGCACGGGGAGAGGACGAGCACCCCTGCAATCAAGAAGAGCCATCTGGGTCATTCAGCAGGTCCAGTTCTCAAGTCTCCAGGAGACCTGAGGGGCCACACCTCCCTGAGTCCAGCCTGCACTGCTGGGGTCACCCCACGTGAGCTGTACGCACATGGCGCAGGTTATCAGGAAATGCTGTGAAGGGCCCTGGGGGCTGTGCTGGAGTCTCACCTCCTTAGACTTGCTGTCTCCGTGACTGGCATCACCTCTGAGAACCTTCATTTCTTCAACTGGAAAAGTGGGGCTAAGGTCCCTCCAGCCCACCTCCCCGTGTTCCCACGGTTACCACACACTCCACCCCCCCACCCTCCCACCCCCACCAAGTTCTACTCACAGTCTCTCTTTCTGGGTTAACACTCATTCTCCTCACCCAGGAGCTCAAGCCCATGCAACTAGTGATCGGATTTGGAATTGCAGGTAGCAGGCACCCAAACCCAAAACCAAACTCACCAATGCAGAAAGACCCTGCAGGACAGGGCAGAAACGCTCTGTGTGTTTCTGAGATGATCACTCTTCACAAGGGGATAAACAGTGGGCAACAGAGCCTGGGTTTTGTCAACTTCCTCCACTGACAGTCGCATGAGGGCCTCTCCCTGCGCCGCTCCCCACTCCCGCTTCCCAAAGTGCAGTGTGGGTTTGAGCAGCCTGGGGACTCTGGTTAAAACTCAGATTCAGACTGCATGCCCAGGGTAGGATCTGAGCCTCTGCCTTCCTGACTGGCTCCCAGGAGACACGGAGGCACCAGATGGCACTTGGAGTAGCCAGGCCCCATGGCCCTTTCCTAGTGTTGGGGACAAAAAAGCAGCCCTCCCCACTCGTGTTTGAATAGGAGGGTGTCGGAGGGAGCTCTGAAAAAGGAGCTGCGTTGTCTTGGACCTTGCAGGAAATGAGAATTCAAATCCCAGCAGGGAATCTGCCAGCCAAGCCCATTTCCCTTCGCAGAGAGAGAGCCTAAGAACCCACTCTCACCCCGCGCATTCTGATTCAGAGCAATCCTATAGGACAAGCGAGACCTGCCCCTGTGGGTCTCCAAGACTGGATGTCTTGACCGGAGCCAAGAGTTTCATCTCTCTCCTGCTGGGAGGCCCGTGGGTTTGAACTGCTGATCTTGGGTGTATCCCGCTACCAGCGCCCCTTCCCCATCAGCAGACAAAACCAAGCCAAACGTAAAACAAACTCTGTCACCAGACCCATGCCAGTCCCCTGGGACCCTGCAGAACAGAGGAACCCTGCCCCTGGGAATTCTCGGGCTCTAAACCTTTACTGGAGCAGAAAGCCTCCTTTTTCTTCCGAAGAGTAGCCGGTAGGTTTGAACCACTGACTCTGCAGCTAGCAGCTCCATGCAGAGCCCACGACGCTCCTCTCTGCCAGCCCCAAATCCCAATCAAACTCACTTCCACCGACTCACAGCCACCCTGACAAACCGCGGAGAACTGTCCCTGCTTGAGTTTCTGAGACCCTCCCACTTCTGTTTTTGTTGTTGTTTGTTTTGTTTTGGGCATCACTGCCTCTGGTGGTCGTGGGCGCTACCCAGTGCTGCTCCGGAGAGCCGCCGC
>PVJH01047680.1:0-11184 GCA_004026705.1 Nesogale talazaci | reverse complement strand
ATCTTTACAAACCCATGCGAGAGTTCACACTGGAGAGAAGCCCTATGAATGTCAGGAGTGTGGGAAAGCCTTAAGTACTCCCGCATCCTTACGAAACCATGCGAGAATTCACACTGGAGAGAAGCCCTACAAATGTAAGGATTGTGGAAAAGCCTTCAGTGCTCCCACCACTTTCCGAGTCCATATGAGAATTCATACCAGAGAGAAGCCCTATGAATGTGAGGAATGTGGCAAAGCCTTCCGTGTTTCCACAGCCTTACGAGAACATGTGAAAATACACACTGGAGAGAAGCCCTATGAATGTAAGTACTGTAAAAGAACCTTCACTTTTCACTCGTGTCTTAGAAACCATGAGAGGCTGCATACTGGAGAGCAACCCTATGCATGTAAGCAGTGTGGAATAGCCTTCACTTGTCACTCTCGCCTTTATGCACACGAGAAAACTCACAGTCAACAGAAGCCTTATGAATGTAAGCACTGTGGCAAAGGTTTCAGATGTCCCAGATACTTTCGGCAACATGTGAACATGCACAATGGGGAAAAACCCTACGAATGTAAGGAATGCGGGAAAGTCTTCACTATGCCTATAACCCTTCGGCAACATATGAAAACACACTGGCAAGAGACCTTCTGAATGTTAGCAATGTGGGAAAAACTTCCTTTGGCCTACATCTTTGCGATTACATGTGCAACCATGTCACAGTCTGATGAATATACAGAATGTGGGATAGCCTGCGAGTTTCCCAAATCTTCTAAAGGACCTATGAAGAAGAAAAACAATTTAGAGAAACTTTAAGACTACAAGGCACATTGCCTTAAAGGCTTGTCAAACACTGTACCAAACAGTTTTTAAAGGATGTAGCAAGACCTCCAGGTATTACTGTTTATTTATTGTATTCCTAAGAATACCAAGATGTTACTTTTTTTTGGGGGGGGTGGGGCGGGGGGCATCACTGTTCTCCGGTGGTGGGAGTAGGAGGCCCAGCCCCACTGCTGGAATTGAACCTCCGTCCCAGTGGGCCGCAGTCCCGCGCACAACCACTACGCCATCGGGGCTCAGCCAGTGTTACATCTTTTATATACACTCAGCCTTCTGATAAATCATTTCTGTATTTTATGGTATTTTTTCTGTATAGACATCTGTATTATTTTATAGTATTTTTTCTGTATAGACATCTGAGATAATATCATGTCCTTGGGTAATACCTTTGAAGAGTGGACTGACTTATAGGTTTACTTCCAAAAAACTCAACCCTTAAAATGTTGAGGGTGGAGTTGGAAAATGTCTTGCAGAGTTCTAATCTAACACATGTGGAATTCTCTGAGGCAGAGTCAACTCAGGCACACTGGGTTTGGATTTTATATTTTGTTATTTAAAGCTTTAATTGTGCCTATGTATAAAACATACTTTGTTCATATTACAGTGTCTTTTGGATCTACCAATTATATTTTTGTGTGAACAGCAGTGCATTTTATATGGAAAGTTGGTTTCTAATATGTGCTCTCTTGTGTTGAAGAATTTCCCAGCACACAGGTACCTCAGGCCCAAGGGGGTATGCATCTTGAAATCCTGAAACTTTCTTCTAGGTGAACTGAGATTTCCCTTTCTGCCTCTGGGATGGCTGATTTTAAATGTAGTGAGTGGTCAGGCAGGCCAACCCACCATGTTAGAGTGGTAGACACCCTCTTTTCATGGTTCCGCCTCCACAAGAGTACCCTATCATTCATTTGCATCACTATCAAGCTATCCTATTCTTGTAGTGACTCACCAGCACCTCCTTCACATAGTCCTACCCTGTGGTTAAGAATTCCTGGGAGCTCTGTGGGATCGCTGCTACAGTGAACACCCTGTTAGCAGGTAAAACACACCATAGGAGGAAAAGGAGCTCAAGTGTATTTCCATTAACAGTCTCAGGTTATGTAGCGGGGTCAATTATAATCTTTAAAACACCTTTTATTCGGTGCTAGAAATGAAAATCTAATTCTTCGGTCTAAAGAAAGAATGTCAGAAATGCACCTTATATATATCTATATATAATAGTCCTGGCTTCATTACAGAAGAATAAGGATCACACCATGAAGAAGGAACTCTGGCTGTCTCATGACACGGGTGTTAACAGCTTTCAGGAATGTGTGTGTGGGTCTGAGAAGGTATAAAGGAGGCAGGGTTTTGCACTGAGGCAAGGTGGGTAATTTCCAAGAGGAAATATTGGTGGAAGCTAGAGCTGTCACTGAAAAGCAACATCAATTGTTCCTGTTGGCCAGGAGAAAAGGGAGCACTAGGTCACTTTTCTATGAGTCTTGCTCAGTGGTTTTGTTTTTGTCATGACCCACCCGTGTCACAGAGTGGCAATGTCTCACTTTTTGTTCATGAGTCAACAGCATATTACTTATTTCCTTCAATGTCTAACCAGCTCTTAGCAAAGCTAACATGTCTTCAGCACCATGTCAGATTCATTAATAACGGGGAGAAAGGGCTATGCATTTATGTTCTTACAGAATAAAGCTGATTGGACTCCTCTTAGAAGGATACAGAAGAGCTGGAAAAATCTTCCCATCTTAACCATAAGTCCATTTCCAGGTTGCTGATACTCCAAAGTGAGGGGCTCTGTTTAAACCTTCACAGGCAAAGGAAAGAGGTGGATTTCTCTTCAGCCAGCAAGGCACAGTAGAGAGGAGGGAAGCTGATGTTGTAATCTGATCCTGTCTTGTCAATGAAGTTATTCAAAACATCAAGAAGCCCTTACAGATTGCTGAGAACTGTGATTGCTGCCTGCTGAGATATTTGTTCTATCACTAATACTGTCTGAGAGACACTGTGGGACTCCATCATAACTGAATGTTTTATACACTAGTGACTGCACTATTATTACAGGCTATTCTTTTGCTGAAAGATCAAAATTTTGGACTTCTCGGACTGAGCCCCAGTGGCGTAGTGGTTGTGTACGGGACTGCGGCCCACTGGGATGGAGGTTCAATTCCAGCAGTGGGGCTGGGCCTCCTACTCCCACCACCAGAGAGCAGTGATGCCCCTCCAAAAAAGTTTTTTTTTGGACTTCTCAATGCTAAGATGTCATTGGAATTTAAATGGTTTCTGTAATTCATTACCTATATAATGTAGGCTCACATGATTGGGATTTGATTAGAAAACATTTGCAAGGGTTTAAGGGAAGCATTTCACTATATGTTAATGAGCCTAAGAAGGGTGTTTTCTAAATATTCAAAGACAAAGAACTCTCCTGATTTTGACGTGATTAAGCAACTGGTGAATGGCATGGAAAGGTTGGATCCTCCTGTTTGGATTCAAAATATTTCTCATAGCCTGGGTTCCAGCCTAATAGTGCTGCTCGTTGAGAGACTAGTTGCGTTCGCAGGACAGAGACAGAGTTCAGACAAACAGGTACTGCAAGGAAAAGGAGTTTATTGGGAACCATGAGGAAACTCCCAGCTGGGGTCCACAAAGTAGCCAATGGCAGTCCATTTCAGCTCATGAACGCCAAAGATATCGGTCTGGATGCATTTCATTTTTGAACATGTCCAGTTTTCCTAATACCTCTGGCAGTGTTCTCCTTCCATTCTTTAGGCTTCACTATGAGACAATGTTTAGAAGTTAGGCATAAGGTTTCCTCTGAGTGGGCAGCCACGGCCTTGTGATCTGTTGAGTCTAGAAGCTCCCCTGAAACTTAACTCGCTGTGGAGGACCTGCTGGCAGTGGAAATCCCAGTGACAGAACCTCCATGAACACAAGCCGCCCGTAGGACAAAGTGACTGACAAGCAGTGATCATTCAGCTCCATGTCCTCCAAATGCAGCCACGGCATAAAGCCTTGCAGTTCCTTCATCATTCTTTAGTGGTGCATGATATTCCACTGTATATGCTTGCCAAAATCTGTTTATCCTTTATTCCAGTGGTTGGCACTTCAGAGGTTTCCTTTTCCTCGCTATTGTGATATTTCTGTAATGGAGGTGTGGGTGCGTCCATAATTGTTGTACATCTCTTATTTACGTAGGGTATATACTAATTAGAAGGGTTGCTGGGTCAGGGTATTCCTATTCTGTGGTTTGGTTCACTGCCATGTTACTTTCCATCGCAGTCGTACAGCATTATAGTCCCACAGCTCTGTATGAGGGTTCCAATCTCTGCACACCTTTTTCAGCATTTACTTCCAATTTCCTGAGCTTTGTTACGGATGCCGGTGTCAGGTGGTGCTAAACTGGGTTTTTTAGAGAAACAGAAGCAAGGCACTCCTATCTCCTCAGTGCAGACTCTAACAAGGCCACCCTCCACCACAGCCCCCATACAAACCTCATTGGGCCGTGTCCTGATAGAGGGAGTGTTCTCTACCCACACCTGACAGTTATAGCACGGTTACAGAACCTTACCGTCATAGGTGGTATCTCATGGTTTTGATTTGCATCCTCTCAAGTGGCTGCTGATAGTATTCATTTATCAGTTAGCTGATGTCCAATTACATTATTCGGTGTGGCAGTCAACTCATCTGGTGTCCGTTTGTGGATTAAGAGTGTAGGAGTGGGGCTGACCACGGTGGTGTAAGTGGTTGAGTGCGGGACTGTGGCCCTTGGGCTTATCGGTTCCAGTCCAGCAGTGGCTCTCAGGAGCAACAGAGGGCAATGACAAAAAAAAAAGTGTAGGGGTGCCCCTACTCCCACTGGGGCAATGATGCCACAGACAAAAAAGTGTAGGGGTGGAGTCTAACCTGTGAATCTGGAGATAGCCAATGAGACCTCTATGTGGGGCTGGCCTTCCCCTGAGAATTATGGAAAATCTAGTTTTTACCTGCTCGCAGACCAAAGCCACCTTCACTTTCTTTGAGAATTTCTAATGACAACATCGCTGCCCGAGAGACTCAACTGACAAGGCTGGCTTCCTTCAAGACATCCCTAAGGAGAAGTCACATGAACTGACCCCGATGTAACGCTGGGAACTTGTGTATCCACATAGAGTAAGAGTAGGCCAGGGTCAAACAGGCAACCCCCTGAACCCCTTTTGCCCTAGGCTCACACAAAGGAGATGGAAAAAATCTGAGTTTTGTAACCCCTGCCTATGTCAGTTCACAGAACTTACCTCCTGGAAAGGGCACAGCATGCTGGGAAACATGCAAAATCATTGCAAAATCATATGATTTGCTAATAAGTGATCTCCAAAACAGAAACCTCCCTTTTATCAGTCCACAGGCCTTTAACTCATACCCTGTACTTGGGTGCCCCCGCCCCAATACTGGGTGCAGCTTCTCTAGCCTAACTTACTGGAATACTGAGCCTGCCCAGAAGTTACTTCCCAATAAAGGTTTTCTGTATTCTATTGCATACTGAGCTTGCTCTCTTCTTTCTGCAGCTTCATCTCAACCTCTCACAGACCTCTGCCAGCGCGGAGGTGCTTAAAATGCCACTGAGTCCAAAAACTTTCTACTTACTGGCTTGTGGTTCTGTATTTGGCAGCATTGCACGTGCTTTGTGAGATGAGTATTGATAGGTATCAGACATATATATAAGCTAATACAGGACTTGACCTTGCAATGAACTGTTTGGAGATGCTTTCTTAATATACTATATATATATATTATACATTACGAGTTTCTATTGATTTCTCTAGTTTACCCTAAGAAACTTGGATATTTTTTTCGTTGAAGTGCTGCGATTTTTTATAGGTTTTACCATTGTCTGCCATATTGTTGCCAAGATTTTCTCATTGTGCATTCTGCTTTTACTGTTTTGATGAACACAGCTGCCTTATTCCAGTCATCTGTTTTGTTTCTCCTGTGTTAATTGCTGTTTGATGGTGTGGTTATGCCATCTTTTAGGGTTCTGATGCTCTTCCCAGGCTTTCATGATGTTTGCAGTTCTGTGAATTATATTTAAGAGGGCAATCTATTATCAGTTCGATATGGAATATGCAGTGAGACATGATTCCTATTTTATTTCATTAATAGAAATCAAATTTTGTCAGCGCCACTTGTTGAAGAGATTCTCTCCTCCCTTTGTATTGTTTGTTAGTTCTTGGTGAAAACTAAGTTGTCTGTAGATAAATGAATCAGTACTTCCTACTTCACTGGATTGGGTAACTCATTGCAAAGAAGAACACTTAAGACTACACGCATGATACTGGGGGGCATTAGGGACGTGTTACATAATATCCAGTCAATTCCAGCCCACAGAGACCCTTTGTGCCACAGGGGGAATGGGACTTCGTAAATTGAGAGTTGCTGAAAACAAGAGAGACCCTCATTGAGATGGTTCACATAGTGACAGGGCAGAGGTCACAAGGTGGAGGCTTCTCATGCGGGGCACAGAAACCAAGCGATCCTGACCGAAGAACTGTACCCTGAGCCATTCCTGATGTCTGACTTGTAGCCTGTTACTTCCCTAATAAGCCCTCTGTGGACAGTCTGGGAGTTTTGCGTGGCTATTGGCCAATGAATCATTGAGCCCTACAGAGAATTAGTGTGTGCCAGTCATGCCAATCAGTGAAGGAACCATGTGTTGGGGGAAACTCCATTTGAGTGTCCACTTTTTAAGTCCCAGTGAATATGTGACAGCTATGGAACTTGAAGACAATACAGGAGAGTGGGAGATGGGTACATTTGAATTGTGGTGGCAACAAATATTGAATGTACTAGGGACTTCCGGAAGACTGGACAAACCGGTTTTGGAAGAAGTACAGCTGGAATGCTCCCTAGATGTGAACATGTCAAGGCTTTGGGTCATCTACTTTGTTTTGTTTTGTTTGGGGGGGGGCATCGCTGCCCACTGGTGGTGGGAGTAGGAGGCCCAGCATTTGCTCCTGTGGAGCTGCTGCTGGAATTGAACCTCCATCCCAGTGGGCCACAGTCCCTCGCACAACCACTACGCCACCAGGGCTGAGCCCAGGTTATCCACTTTGGATAGATAACCAAGAACCTACAAGAAGGGCCTCAAGTTTGGTAAAGGATCAGGGAAAAGGAAAACTTGCAACAATATGGAATGACATCATGAGTGCAACAATACTCTCAAACATAGGAAAAACTGTAAGGATGTGCAGGACCATGGGGTGTAAACTTAATGACATCCAACAGTGAAATTGGGCCAACAACTTTACCGCAAATACACAACTTCGCTTGGTCCTTTTAAGTGTCTACTGAGTGTCACAGACATCAAGCCCAGTTTTATATTGTTCAAACAGGATGGAAAAGGAGAGGGCAAAGAATGGACATCTCTGTTTGCATACTTCAGTTCTGAGGAGGAGTTCCTTAAGCCAGTCTTTCTTCTTTTGTGTGTGTGTGTGTGTGTGTGTGTGTGTGTGTGTGTGTGTCCGCTTCAGTATTTCCAGTAAGACAGATACTTTCCCCTGCCTTCCCAGAGTGTCAGGGAGACTGCTCAGGACGACTGCCCCTCCCTGAATTCTAGAGACCAGCCTGGCAGTTGAGTGCTGAGGAAGGTGAGGACTCCAAGAGGGTGCTGTTAATCCTGGACTATATTCTGACTCATTGGCCTTGTGTGCAAGAGAAGGAAGCACTGCCGGACCTTGTGTCACCCTCACAATTGTCCGTGTTTTTGAGACGACGCAGACACATGCTCATCCATCTTGCCTAAGGTCTTCGCCTTTTAGACGTTCCAATACATTAGCAAGCAGGTTGTCCTTCTCCAGACACTGGAATCTCTTGACAACATGACCAAAGTCCCTGGTAGGAAGTCTGGCCGTTCTGGCTGTAATTCCTCCAACACAGATTTGTTCAGTCTCTTGGATGTCAGTAGCATTTTCAAAATTCTTCACCAGGACCATAATTCGATTGCATCCTTATTTTTTGGTTTTCCTTCTTCCATATCCAACGTTCACAAACAGGAAGCATTTGAAAATGCCACGGCTTGGGTCTGACATCTTAGTCCTCACAGTAACATCGTTGATTTTCAACACTTTCAAAGAGGTCTTGAGCAGAGGTCTCATGTCCCCGATACAATGTATCCTTTGATTATTTGCTACTTCTGCTAGCATTGATTGTAGATCCCAGGTAGGCAGATCCCTTCACTATTTCCATTTTTCCTCTATCATAATGTGACCTACTGGTCTTGATCTTAAATTGCAATCCATACTGAAGGCTGCAATCCATCATTTTCATCAACCAGTGCTTCAAGTGCTCCGCTTTCAGCAAACAAGATTGTGTGAATTGCATATTTAAACTTATTACACAGCCTCCCTACAAACCTGATGCCACATTCCTTTTTCTATAATCTAGCTTCTCTGATTATCTTCTCAACATACAGAGTGAACGTATTGTTCTGTTTTCACAATTGCCTCGTGTACAGGTTGTACATGCACACAAGGTTATCCATAGTTCGTTATGGTCCACACAGTCCAAACCTTCCTAATGTCAATAAAACACAAATAGGCATCTCAGTAAATGAATCGATGCCTTTGAATTGTGGTGAACAAGAATATTGAAAGCACCATGAACTGCCTAAAGGACAAACCCAAATGTTTTGGAAGAAGTGTGGCCAGAGTTCCCCTTAGAGGCAAGGGTGACAAGGTGCATTTTACATACTTTGGACATGTCAGGAGAGACCAGTTCCTGAAAAGCACATCATGTTGCTAAAGTAGGAGGTGCATGGGAAAACAACAAGCCTCACGGACATGGATTAACTGGTAGCTGCAGCAGTGGGTTCAGGCATAGGAACTGAGTGAGGAACTGGCAGTGTTTGTTCTGTTTTGTATGAGGTTGCTCTAAGTGGCAACCCTGACAGGATGGCACGTAAAAACAGCAACAAACATCTCTCTGGTGTTCTCTGCTTTTATCAAAGATCCGTGTGACATGAGCAGTGAGATCCCTTGTTCCACATCCTCATCTGAATCCCTCCTGATCCTCCTTGTACTGCTTTGACTATTGTTGGTCTTCAGCTGAATTTTCCTTCTATTCTGGAAATTGAAATTGCGTTGAGGGGGGCTGAGCCCTGGTGGCCTAAGTGGTTGAATGCGGGACTGCAGCTCGCGGGCTTGGCGGTTCAAATCCAGCGGCGGCTCTCAGGAGTGGCACTGGGTAGCGTCCACGACCACCAGAGGCAGTGATGCCCACCCCCCCCCCCAAAAAAAAAATTTGCGTGAGGGACCTTTCTTTGGAATAGGTACCAATGTGGCTCTCATGCAGTTGGTCAAGTAGTGTCTTCCAAATTTCCTGGCAAAGACCAGTGACTTGAAGAGCCCTGGTGGGGTAGTGGTTTGAGTTGGGTTTCAATCTACAAGGTTGGAAGTTTGAAACCTACAGCGACTTCTGTTTTACTCTGGGTAGACTAGAGATGCAATTTCATGGACACTCATGTATATAATGAGAGAACTTCATATCAAAGAGTAAATTGTATATTGAGAAAACATCCCAGTCCATATCAAGTCCATAAGTTCAATATTAGCCCGTCTTTCTGACATCAATCTATAAAGTCCTCTTCTGACTCATGGAACACATGCAATGATGCCAAATGCAAGAAAATCACAGGCCAGTGGGTGGGAACTTTGTGGATCCAGTGGGGCTGAAAGCATTTCAGGGTGGCAGGGGCTCTCGGACTCTTCCTGCTCAGGGCACTGGCATAGTTCCATGTACCTCGTCAGCTGCAGTGTCTCCCTGGAAGGAGACAGTGAAACAGTGTCTACCACCTCCAACTAGCTATTTTTCTTCCTCATGCCTCCAAATGAGGTCGTCAAGCTCCTTACCTGACTGACAGGCTAAATTCCACCCTTTCATTCTTTTTAAAATTTTTTTAGGGGGGGTGGGCATCATTGCCTCTGGTGATCGTGGGCCTGAGAGCCGCCGTTGGATTTGAACCGCCAAGCCCTCGGGCCGCAGTCCCGCACTCAATCACTTATACCACCCCACCAGGGCTCAGCCCCACCCTTTCATTCTTAATCCCTTCAAATGGACAACAGATTACGTAACCACCTCAGCTTCCCAGAAGACGGAGAGGGGTACCCACTCCCGTAAAGAGTGACAGCTTCAAGAACTCACAGTGGGCAGTTCTAGCCTGTCTTCTGTGGTTGCTGGGAGCCTGCACAGACACGACAACAGTGGGTGGAACAGGCCCGTGACTGCTTTCGTGCTCTGTCGGCTTGTTGAAATGTTTCCTCGGGTAGTCCATCAGTTTCTGGAGTCTTCTTTCTGACTACTGCTTCCCCTGCACCTTGGACTTCTTCCTGCCCTACCAGAGGTTCCTGCTCATGGGCCACCTCTGAAAGGGTGGAGTGTCAACTCGTTATTTGTACCGCGACTCTGCATTCCATCTTCTTGAGATGTTTCGAGTATCTTCACTATTTTGGCGATAGAAGCTGTCGATATTGCCTTGCGAGGTTTGAATTTTTTTTCTTGAGATCTTACACATTAAGATATGCTGAGCGTGTTCTACTCTTGGTTGTTTTCCAGCACTACATCCTGGAAAATTTCACTATAAAATCTGATGTTTTATTGAGCCGCTCTTTGAAATTTTCTATTCAGCTCTTTGATTTTGTCGTGCCTCTTATTTGCCTGAGCTGGTCTACAAGGGGGAGCAAGGTGCAGAGCCTTCTGACATCCACGCTGATCTGTTCTCTCCACTTTCGATTTTTTTCTCTCTCTTTTTTTTTTTTTAGGCATCACTGCCCTCAGGTGGTGGGAGTTGGAGGCCCAGCCTTTGCTCCGTGGAGCTGGAATTGAACCTCCATCCCAGTGGGCCGCAGTCCCGCGCACAACCACTACGCCACCGGGGCTCAGCCCTCCACTTTCTATTTTAATGTTCAAAAAATTACCCTTTGATTTCTCCAGAAACGATGATTTTGATGTCCTCCCACAACTAATCAGGTCTTCTGTCCTTCCTATTGAAAGCACCAAATCTGTTGCTGAAACTTAGGTGGTGTGTGAGTCCAGGTTGACTTGAGAAACAAACTCAGACACTCATGTGTACAAGAAAGTTTTATATAAGAATACTTATCAGGAGGGCTGAGCCCCGGTGGCGTCGTGGTTGTGCGCGGGACTGCGGCCCACTGGGACGGAGGTTCAATTCCAGCAGTGGTGCTGGGCCTCCTACTCCCACCACCGGAGAGCAGTGATGCCCAAAAACAAAAAGAAAAAAAAGAATACTTATCAGGAACAATATTGAGTGGCCATACCAGGAAGGTGTGGAGAAGATAGGATAAATCGATCAAAATGATCCACATCGAACTCCCTCCCAGGAG
>PVJH01047679.1:0-11178 GCA_004026705.1 Nesogale talazaci | reverse complement strand
ATAACTTTAATACCCAAACAAGGCAAGGATCCCAGAGGAATAATGAAGTACAGCCCAATATACTTAATGAACATAGATGCAAAAATCCTTAACAAAATATTGGCCAATAGAACACAAAAGAATATAAAGCTAATGATCAACTATCACTAGATGGGATTTATTTCAGAGATGCAAGAATGGTTCAACATCTGTAAATCCATCAATATTATTTACCACATTGATAACAAAAGTATAAAGTTCACATGATAATATCGTTAGAAAAAATATTTGACAACAGTCATTTCTAATTAAGACACTTAAGAAGATGGGAATGGAAGGGAAATTCCTTAAGGTAATACAAGCTATCTACAAAAAGTCAACAGCTAACATCACAGTCAATGGAGAAAGGACAAAAACAATTCCACTAAAAGACAGGAGCCCAAACAATGATGTCCTTTGTCCCCACTTCGGTTCAACATTTTATTGGACATCCTAACTAACAGAATAAAACAGAAGAAGGACATAAAAGTTTTCAAATGGGAGAGGATAAATTGAAATCATTGCTATTTACAGACTACATGATTCTATACATTAAAAAATCTCATAAGTTCCTCAACATGAATACTGACAGCAATAGAAGAATATGGAAGAGTGGTAGGATACAAGATCAACAAACAGTCGATTGGTTTGCTATATACATTGGACAAGACAATGGAATTAGAGATAAATATGGAAACACCCTTTACAATAGCCAAGAACAAATTGAAACATCTTGTGATGTATTTAACACCTCCCTGCCTCCCCACCAAAAATAAAAGAGAAGATGCATACAAGAAAAACTACAGGACCCTACTACAGGTAACCAAAGGTGAACTCCAAAAATGGAGGAATAGCCCAAGCTTATAGATCAAATGAGTCAATATATTAAAGATGTCAATCTTACCTAAGTCAGTATATAAATCTAACATTATGCTGATTTGAAAACTAAGAACCTTCTTCAAAGAATTGGAAAAACTGATCATCAATTTCATATGGAGAGGAAAGAAGCCCAGTATTAGCAGAGAATTCCTCAAGAAGAAGGACAATGTCAAAGGGATTGCTGTACCTGACTTTAATACCTACTACATAGTCACAGTGGCCAAAATAGCATACTGGTATAATGACAGATAATGGGAAAGAATGGAAATGAAACCATCAGCATATAGAAAACTGTTATTTGAGAAGGGTTCAAGAAATGTTGGAAGTTCAATGCCCTTTTTAACAAGTGTTCCCATAAACCATGTGTATTCATCAGTACAAAAATGAAACAGGACACTTACCTCATCCCATAAAAAAGAACAAACTCAAGGTGGATTACAGACCTAGAAATAAAATCCAATCTATCAGGATCATCAACAAAGGAATAGGGGATAGCTACGATGTTGGTTCAGAGAAAGCATATGCTAACAGTAATGTACACAGGGAAGGATAGACACACACACACACGTGAAACTGAAAGCAACTAGTGGGGTATACTAGGTTAAAACACCTGTGTGCACCAAAAGATTTCATCACAAGGGTTATAAGAGAAGCCATAGATTGGTAGAGGAATTTTTGCAATGAAAAGACAACAAAAGGCTTATTGCTAAAATCTACAATACCCTCCTAGCCTGCAAAAAAAAGCAAACACATAACTCCCTGAGGGAGTAGGCAAAAGAGCTGAACAGAAATTTCACTAGAGACGAGACCCAAATAGTCCATAAATATAAGAGAAAATGCTCCCAATCATTAGCCATCTGAGAAAGGCAAATTTTAAAAACACAAGATACCATCTAATACCCTTAAAGATAGCCCAAATTCGAAAATCGGGTAGCAACAAATTTTGGAGGATATGCAATGAGAAAGGTTCTCTCTTACAGTGCTTTTGGACATGTATATATCTACAGTCTCTGGAAAGCAATCTGACAATATTTAAAGCAAATGGAAATTGAGCTATCTTATTGGGCTATTGCTCTACTGGGCATCTTCCCAGAAGAGGTAAGAAATAAACCAGAACCAGTCATCTGCCCACCCAAAGTTCATTGTGGTGCAATGAACAATTACATGGAATTGGAAACAACCTAAATCTCCATTAATAGGCAAGTGGATTAGAAAACTCTGCCACATATGCACCATGGAGTAGTATGCATCATTAAAAAAAAAGCACTGATAATCACATGAAGCACCTCATTTCATGGGAAAAGCTGGAGGAAGTTATGCTAAGTAGAGACATCCAATCACTAAAGGACAAACATAGCATGAGTCCCCTGAGGTTAGAATAATCAACACAGTAATACCACTGAGTTAGTCCAGGTAGACTAGAGGAACAAATTCAAAGACACACATATGGATATAAGGAATGGGTTTATATTCAAGAAGAACAGGACATTGAGAAAACATCCGAGCCCAGTCCAGCTCAAAGTCACAAGTCCAATATTAATCCATATGTCCGAAATCAGTCCATAAAGTCTCCTTCTGACTCATGAAGTCACAGGTCAGTGGGTACAGAGTCCTGGCACTGACAAGGGTCTCCCCATGGCTCCTCACTTCCAGGGCTCAGGGTCCATCGACAGCATCCCTTGGTGGCGGAAGCAACTCATCACTGGCAGAGGCCTCCATATGGCTGCCCTAGCCTCAGAGGTCTGGCTCCATCAGGGCAAAGCCGTGTGGTCTCTCCACCGGCTACTCCAGCCTCGCAGATGCCACCATTCTGTGTTGCCTGTGGTTAATCATCTCTGAAACTAACTCCCAACTACTGGGGGAGATAGCTTCTCATCTTCACGAGGGAAATATCTCGAGATTTCCCAGAAGCCTCAGGAGAAAGCCATGCCCACATGGAGGCCTCATCGGCTACTCTATGGCTATCTTCAGATTAACAGGCTAGACTCCACCCCTACATCTCAATCATAAAATTAACATAAGCACATGACTGCGACACTCACACTATAGGGTTGACGTATAAGCCATCTGGTGGTAGTCAGACCCAAACCCAAAGAGGTCCATGCTATTCTGACACAAAGAAGGTGAAAGGAAGGGAAGTGAGACAAAGGAATAGGGGAGTGAGGCAATGGCATGAGACTAAGAAGGGCACTAATCCACCCAAGGGGAGAGTCCTGGTTTTGTGTTCACAGAATTGGAACTCCACCACAGTGCATAAGACCGTGAGGGCAATGTAACCCTCATGGAGCAATGGATGAAAAGAGTAGGTGAGAGGGCAGGCCCCAGTAAGAACCATACTACAAATATGTACTATACAGGACAACACTCAACTTACAAGTCTGGAAGAGGAGCCAGCCTGTAAAGTCCACACAGAAGCAAAACAAGAAGCTAAAAGAGAGAGGTCCAATCTAGACCTTAGATCAGCACACCAAGCCCTGAGAACTGTGTTCCTGCACTGAGCCACTAAGGCACAGAGAGGACTTTGGGCAGACAACAGCTGAAGACATGAGGTCCCCTACTGGGGTATACCACAACAGAGGAAAATACTTGGAATGAATGATGGGGGGTTAGTCTGGTCTGAATACCCCACAGTGGGGTGAATCAAAAGGAGAACATAGCAGATTAACAACAGAAGCAAAGCAAAGCCACAAAATCTCCCAGACTTCAGGCTAGGAGGGCAGTTCTTAGAAATCCCCAGGACCAGTGGGAAGATAGTTCTAAAGATTGGCGACATACCTCGAATTATGTATTTAAAACCTTTTCTTGCAAGTTATAATTATCTTATTTTCTCTTTTTAGTCAATCTTTTTGTTGTTGTTGTTTATTTGTTTTTGGTCTTTGTTATTGTTTGCTTGCCTACTTATGTCAGACAGACTTGGGAAGAAAATTCTAGAAGAAAGCATAAGACCAATGGTTCTGAAGGGACTGGGGAGGAGAAGGAGAGGGCAAGAGAAGGCAGCAGTGAGCAAACCACACGATAAACAAGGGAACAAGTGGGAATTAAAATCAGCAATGAGGAAGGAGGTACAGATCTTTGGGGTGTCGGAGCAACAGCAATCCAGCTGAGAGGAATTATTAAGAGGCTGAAGAAGGGCTAACAGTATGCTAGGATAGGAGGAAGTTATGAGGAAACCGAGGGACTATCTAGAAAACAAAGCTATGGCTAGAGGTATAAGCACAAAGCATAGGTGTGTATGTCTGTAAATACATTAATTCATAAAGGTAGAGATAATTGCATAAATTTATATGGCAAAACTCTGAGATAGTGGATGGACTTCAGTCCCCTTCTCAAGCCCTTCTTCAACGCAAGATCACTTGGTTCTAATAATCTGGTATTTTGTGATGCTCACCACAAAACTATCACGGAAGTCAAAATGGGCTCATAAGCTAGTGGTGAAGAAAGCAGATGGGGCCTGACTATCAAAAGACTTAGAATCTGGGGTCTTAAAGGTTTTGAAGCTAAATAAAAAGTCATCTAGCAGAGAAACAGCAAGTTCACATGGAAGAAACCCAAGAAGTTAAAAGAGAGGGGTCCAATCTAGACCTCGCATGACGTGGAGACAGGTTCAAGCAATAGGTATCAGAAGACTCAAAACAAAAACAAACAAAAATCATAGTGTTGAGAATGAGCGGGACCAGTGCAGAGATCCAAAAGCCATCTTTAGAAGATGGGAGAGACATCCCTTCACAGATGGGTCACAAGGAACAGATGAGTCAACCAAGACGCAGTATAGCCCTGATGATGAAACACACAATATTTCTCTGGTTCCTTGAGGCTTCCTCATCCCCCAATATATAACTCTAATCCTGCTTTTCCCTGCAAGCTAGACGGGAGCATGCGTACATGTACAGATAAGAGAAGAGCTCAGTACACACAGAATCCTGGAACAGGAATAGGGGTAGCAATAACAGGAGGGTCAGGGGATAGAGGGAAGAAGAGGGGAGAAAAGGGGAACCAATTGGAATGATCAACACATAACCTCACCCACCTCACTATCCTTAGCAGGAAGAAAAACAGAAACTTTGGAGGGAGGAAGACAGCGGTTGGTGTAAACTATGAAAATAATAATAATTTTTTATTTTTCAAGGAATCACAAGGTTGGAGACGGGTGGGGGGGGGTAAAAAGAGGAGCTAATACCAACCTCCCAATAGAAAGTAAATGTTTAGAAAATAACAATGGCGGTATATGTACAAATTTACTTGATACAATTGATGTACTAAGTGCCTCCAATAAACTGTCTTTTAAAAAACAAAAGAATGACAGAAAGATAATTGAAAGGATGCATATTTCAGTGAAGCAAAATGTAAATGTGATAAAGCATTGAAATAAATAATCTTAAAAAGAGAGGCAATGGAGGCTTTGCAATAAGGGATAAAACACTCCTAAAAATGCAGAAGTGACTATTCCTAAATTTCCTTAATTGGTATGGAAAGCCTGCTGTATCCTAACCTTTGCGTGAAGATGTATATAGGAAATAATACCAGAAAAATGTAAAATAATTGTGCTTTAGGGAAGTTTCAGTTATTCATCTAAAATTGAACATAAATAACAATGCCTTAGTATATTGTTTGAAGCCAGAGGCCAATGAAAATACTCATGGAAGAGGAACTCAACTCTTGATCTATCTTTCAGAATTTCTGCAACCTGCCAGGAATACTTATTTTCTTTCATATAAAATCTCCTTTATGGGTACCTCCAGCTATCTAGGCACTCGTGTATTTAGAGTTTATTATAGTGATATCCTGGGATTTCTCACTTGTAGGTGACTGGTTTAGAGACACACTTTGATAACATGATATACATCAATATGTGAAAAAAGATCAGAGATAATATTAGCTTTTTAAAAAAATCTTCTTTCTTTCCGTTATCAATTTTGTGTGTAAGACAGCAAATCCATTATTATTTCTCTTCTTTAGGAACAACACAGGATAATTAATTTGCTTGAAAAGAAGTAGAAAAATG
The DNA here is from genome assembly GCA_004026705.1 of Nesogale talazaci. Classification (NCBI taxonomy): domain Eukaryota; kingdom Metazoa; phylum Chordata; class Mammalia; order Afrosoricida; family Tenrecidae; genus Nesogale; species Nesogale talazaci. Next base: position 5,279 of record PVJH01047679.1, on the reverse strand, counting down.
TAGCAGGAACCAGAATAAAAGCATTGACTTTGAAAACATCAAAACTGCTGGAATTAGACCTCAAAATACATATTTTTGATGTATTTAGATATTACAGATTTTTCCACCACCACCAGTGCACATTTTATTTCATGAAATGAACTTTGAATCTGAGTCACATATCAGTTTTAATTGAAAGAAAATGAAGGATTAAAATATGAACAACTGCGATATGACTGTACATGTATCTTCTGCTTCATATCTATTCTCATGGCACTTTTTGAATTTTGCCTCACTCACATAGCTCACGACTAATATAGAAAATGTACTTCATGACCAATATGACTAATCTTTCCTCTCTTATTTACAACCCCCAGAAATGTGATAAAATAAACTTTGTTTCTTGAAATCCTGTGGCAGCCCCAGCTTACTAAAAACCATCCAAGGAAAGGAGTATGGTGGATATGTCACAACAGTATAGATACAGATTACCAGTTTTATATCATAGTGTTTTGTGTACTAAATGGGGTAATGCATGTTGTGTTAGTCCGTGTAGACTAGAGGAACAAATTTCAAAGACACACATATGGATATAAGGAATGGGTTTATATTCAAGAGGAACAGGACATTGAGAAAACATCCCAACCCAGTCCAGCTCAATGTCACAAGCCCGATATTAACTCATATGCCCAAAAATCAATCTATAAACTCTCCTTCTGACTCACAAAGTCACAGGTCAGTGGGTAAAGAGTCACGGCACCGACAGGGGTCTCCCCATGGCTCCTCCCTTCCAGGGCTCAGGGTCCATCAACAGCATCCTGTGGAGGCAAAAGCAACTCATCGCTAGCAGAGGCCTCCATGTGGCTGCCCCAGCCTCAGAGGTCCGGCTCCTTCAGGGCAATGCTGTATGGTCTCTCCGCCAGCTACTCCAGCCTCCCGGATGCCACCATTCTGTGTTGCCTGTGATTAATCATCTCTGAGACTAACTCCCAACAACTGGGGAAGATAGCGTCTCATCTTCACGAGGGAAATATCGCGAGATTTCCCAGAAGTCTCAGGAGAAAGCCATAGAGGCCTCATTGGCTGCTCAATGGCTATCTCCAGATTAACAGGTTAGACTCCACCCCCATATTTCAATCATAAAATTAACATAAGCACATGACTGCCACACTTGTGAAAACATTGCAAATGATTATAAATAAATATATTACCATTGCACATATTTTTATTGCTACAGTTGGCTTGTAGAGTCACGCTAATTGATTAAGGATGATCCAATATCCTCTACCGGAGTCCTGGTGCCTATTAGGGTTCAACAGTATCTGCATCTCCTATTTGTCAGACATTCAGAACCCCAGATCCCACTTGAGCCTATTGAATCAAAGAGTTCATTTTAACAGTGCTTCAACATGATAAATATGTTTATTGAAGATCGAGGAGCACAAATCTCCCACTCTCTGGCTTATTGTATATACAGTCTCCAGATTGTGAACAAGATCTGCTCCTAAGTGGGTCTTCATGAATTTACAGGTCAGCCGGATAGATACATAAGGTTCTTATTGAAACTTACCTTATTTCTAGAAAAGGACAGAAGCTGTGACAATGATTTAAATGCTGTAGGTACAAAAAGGAAGGAGGTAGTGGTCAGAAGTTTATTTGCTGTGGCTGCTGATTCAAATGATTCACAGAGAGTAAATATAAATAAATAAATGAAATGAGCTTTGAGTCAAATAGCACTGCCTTGCAAAGATGATGGCTCTTCACTGAAAGTTCCTCAACTCTGTCACTTTGAATGGGTGTGGCTCCCTATGGTCTTGTTAACAAGCTATTCTCATGCATAAGGCTATTCCAAGGACTTGCTATACTCTTTTTTGTCTCTCATTATAGGCCTTTGGCCTATCAGGGTTTCTTTTTTTCAAATTATCCTGATGAATCACCCACCTTTATTTATTTATGCATGTGTGTGTAGATATACATACATAAATAAATGTATATCTACACACATATCTACACACATATATGTATATGTTTCTTCTCAAAGGCTAAGACTGAATGAATTTGAATCAGTAATTTCTCTGCTAAAAGGACAAGGAGGTATTGTCTATAATTTAGATGATTCCAAATTGGGGAGTGCCTGCATAGTGGTTAGCCAAAAGGGAGTCTACTCCTGTGAATACACACTGGCTCATAGTCTTCTAAGAATATACGTGTTGAACCAGTAAGGATATCTCTGCATTTTCATAGGGAGAGTCATGAGAAATAAAAACCTGCAAAAACTCTCTGCCTCCCTTTCAAGATGAGTGGGATGTTGACAGAGACAACCCAGCAAGATCCGTCAGATGGTGTAAGTCTGATGCATGAATGGGAAAGAATAAAACATCTTTTAAAATGCCCAATTGTAGTTTTAGCACAAAGATACCTTTAAGGCAATTCTCTTTGGCTCAGTAATTCCAAATATTTTGGATTAAGGATTCACTATAACCGAATATTGCTGGTTATTGGCTATCAGGATTGTGAATTACCTGCATGGAAAAAAGTTGGGTTTTCTGACTGTATGTGTCCCTAAATAACATGACTGTCTTGATAAATGTATATAAACCATTAATAAGGTCCTGTGGCATTAGCGTCTCTTCAGGCTTTATTTAACTTGGGGTGTTAACATCCATATTTTCAAACAGACCTTAATTTTCTTGTTTGGCTTTCATTCTTAAGATTAGCATTAGTTTATATTTTTTACACTAATAATGTATGAACTGGACATATCATTCTTGATTTAAAAATTAACTTGACTATATAAAGCAAAGTCAAACCCAGCTTTTAAAAAGCTTACATATCATGGCATGCTCATAAATGCTAGGAAGAGACATCGAAATCAGAGAACATTATTCAGCTTTTTGATTGGCCTCTCAATCATCTATTTCTCTATTCTGCAGTTAAGGACAAGGAAACTGAGAGATCATAACAGCTTAACACATGGTAACATTCCTGATCACTTGTTTTGTGGTTGAGGAAGAGAAATAGTCCATATTTCCATGAATTATTCTTTTATAGAAGTATATTAATTATAGGTATCGTTGCTATGAGATGTAGTATAATTAGCCTCTGATTTATGGGGAGCATATGAAGAAACAGAATAATGCCTCTTTCTCTGCAATCCCTCTGATTAGTTGCAAGTCAAGTCGTTGTGACCCACAAGGTTTTCCTTGGCTGATTTAGTGAAGGAGTTCCCAATATCCTTCTTCCTCCTTTCCTTTCATCTTAGTGTGGAAGCTCTGCAGGACCATGGGCACTGGGGGACGGGGGGAGTGACTGGGTATGAGGTTCATTGACCTTTACTTTAAAACTAAAATTGCAGTTAAAAGTCAAGAAGTACAGTATATAAGCACAGTCTTGAGCCCAGACAGGATGGGATGTTCTATATCTGCACTAACCTACACCAGCCATATATGACTACCAATCAAGCTCTTGAAATGTGGTTTGTGAGACTGAGGAATTACATTTTAGAGTTTATTCTCTTTTATTTCTCTACATAGAATCTAATTTCACTCCAAAGAGTAACCGTGAATGGCTGAAAACTTCGCTTTGAAAAAACAGATACTGACATCTTTCTGCATAAAATAAAACTAAGAAAAAAAAAAAGCGAAACCCACTAGTATAAGTTGATTGCAGTGAAGCACTATGGCAGCATTATCTTCTGCTCTCTCTCATGGAGGCTGGTGGGTCTGAAGCACTAACACTTCAGTCTTCATCAGGGTTCTTTGAACAACAAAATCATGCTCCGTGACATTGAGTGGATTGATAGCAGCCCTACACCTCACCCTCTTCTTTACAACTGCACTGATTCCAAAAGATACAAGGTCAGCAAGAGGAGGGGCCTATTGAACCGAAAGTACTTGCAACCAGACTGATGTCCTCAGCTCTGCTCTCTCTTTTGAAAAATTAAGCACCTGAGAGTCAATATAGCCCATAGCAATTTCCAGTTCCATAATCATGATTTTTAGAAAATGTCTCTCTTCCTGCTCTCTTTCTCTGCCTGATCTCTTTCTCTTTTTCACCTCATCTTGAGTGTCCTTCTCACCGCACTAATTCCAAAGTATTTTTCAAAAATTTAATTTCATATTCTCCCAAATCAAACCAATTAAGAACAACTTTCCTACAATTATAATTTTTCCTCTTTGAAAGACTCAGGTAGCCAACTCACCCAGCTTCTGAGATTGGCAAAAGCAATTAATTCAAAGGATGACTCGTTCTTCCTAGTCTCCTGCCCTTTCAGAATCATGAATCACAGTTATTTGGGCTTGGAACTTATACTTGTTTTGCCCCAGGATGTTCTAATCTTTTTTTTCCCTTCCCTACAATGGCCTCTTCTATAGCCACACTAAGAAATATGCTTTAAGCCTTAGGCAGCTCTCTTTTTCTATTTCACATTAAATGCAAAAGGGAAATAGTGTTCTAAAATCCTCCATTTCCTGATAACTTCTCTTTAATTTCCCACTCTTCAATTTTACTAGGGCCACTTTCCTTTCATGTATGCCTCAAACACATTTGCAATATCTTTTTCTTAGTAAGAATTCTGTCTGAATGACATATATTTTTTCCTCTCCTTAATTATCCTCCTAACATTCTCATTCTCAATCTAGCTCTTTTCCTATTAGCTTTCTTATTTAGCCTTTTTAGATTAAAAACAAGATATTTATTTGTCAATTTCTACTGGAGTCTTTTAGGTTTTCCACACTCTCCTGCTAACATTCAGATTTAACCTTATATATTTGTATCTCCTCCAAAAATGTTTTAGAAATGTACATGATGGTTTAAAATGGTTTTTAGGATGTATCACTTTTGGAAACAGATTTTCTACAAAGTCTCAATTTCTAAAGTATGCATTTAGGGTATTAATTTCATTAAGCTCTATATCAAACTGAACCTGAAATTTCTTTCTTTTTTTTTTTCAGAATTTTGTTCTGGAATCAGAAAAAAGAAATTCCTATAATTCTTCCCTTAAGACAATGGGGACAATGAAGTATAAAGAGCATCAGAATTTAACCCATAGAGTTTCAAAAGGTTTAAATTAGCCTTGAAATAACTCCATTCTAGATAAATCTGGGGAAAATAGGTGAATTCCATAAGTGTGTTAGTCCAGTTAGACTAGAGGAACAAATTTCATGGACATGCATATAGATATAAGGAAAATATTTATATACAAAAGGAATGGAACACTGAGAAAGCATCCCAACCCAGTCCAGTTCAAAGTCATAAGTCCGATATTATCCCATATGCCCGAAATCAGTCTATAAAGTCTC